>VYZW01038969.1:99708-120062 GCA_013401315.1 Balaeniceps rex | reverse complement strand
GGGAGGCCGCCCGCCGCCTGTCGCGCCCGCCGCCCCGCAGCCCCTCGACGGAGCGCCGCTCCGCAAACCCGACCGCACCGCTGGGAACGCTAAGGAGCCTCCCCTGCCCGCCGCCGCTCATGGAGCCGAGCGGCCAGGAACGCGCCGGCCCCGGCCTGGGGTGGGCCCGGCTGGGCTTCGCCGCGGCCTGGCCTAAGCTGGCCGGGCCCAGCGCGGCCCCCGCCGGCGTCTCGCCCCAGGCGAGCCCGCCCTTCTCTTGGCTGCGGCTGATGTCGCAGCTCCTCTCCCCGCTGCCCGCTTTGCTTCAGCGGCTGCTGCCCAGCCCCGCGCTAAGCACTGCCCTCTGCCCCGCCGCCGGGCAGCCGCCTGCCAAGGGCCCCCAGCCGCTGCTGCTGCTGTCGGAGCCGGCCGCCTCGCTGGACTGGGCCGAGGAGACGCTGCCGTGGCCGGCGGAGCCCCAGGAAAAGGGGCGAGAAGGCGGCGCGGAGCCCCCGCCGAGCCTCTGGGGAACCGGGCTGATGCCGAGCAGCCTGGTGTCCTTCCCCGTACCGCGTGTGGACTTGTACGTGCTGGGCCCGGAACAGGGCCAGGCCTGGTGCTCCGGCAAGAGCCATTTGCCCCAGCCCCTGCGAGCCGAGGTCCCCGCGGAGGCCTGGCGAGGCTGCCCTGCCCGGGGCGGCTTGCCGGAGGTTGAGTTCCTCCGCAGCAAGCGCTTGGCCTTTCTCCAGCAGTGGCATTTGGCCGTGCCAGACCCGGACCACGGCTACCACAGCCTGGAGGAGGAGCAGCAGCACAGGAGTGTTTGTCAAAAAGAGGTAGGGCGACGGCGGGAGCAGCGGTGCGATGCTGTGGAGTTGAAGTGGCCCGAGGAGCCCAGCGACGAGGGGAGGCAACCTGGAGGTGGTCCCTTGGAGCGGGAGGGGATAAGGGGTTCAGCTGAGAAGGGGCCACTTGAGAGAGAAGCCTTGACTGAAGAGGATGAGGAGGACTCTGAAATAGAGGAAAGTCTTCCAGTTTCAGCCCGACCTGCCTGCGCGAATAAATTAATAGACTATATCATAGGGGGAGTTTCCAGTGGGGAGGAGAGTGCGGATGATGAGGAAGACTGGGATGATGATTATGATGATGGGTTTGATAGTGAAGGGCTGCCCTCGGATTCAGATGCTGGTAGCCAGGACGGGGAGAGGCTTCATCTCTGGAATTCCTTCTACAGTTTGGATCCATACAACCCTCAGAACTTCACAGCCACCATTCAGACATCTTCTAGCGATCCAGGAAAGGATATGTTGGAAGTGGAGGAGGAGGAAGATTCTTCCTGGGCAGAGGAGTCTTCAGGCTCTCCTCACCCTAGTTCTGAAGAGGAGGACGAGTGGGACTGTAGCAGTGTGGATGAGGTGGAAAACTTGAAGCTTTGGAACTCATTCTGTACCTCAGATGATCCATATAATCCTTTAAATTTCAAGGCAGCCTTTCAAACAGCAGAGAAAAAAGGGACGACTGGTGTAAAAGGAGCAGAGAGGCCGAGTTTGGTCACTTCTGAGTGTAGTCACTTAACTGTCTGTCGGGTGCAGTTGGAAAAACATAACTGTGGGGTCAATGACTTTGTGCAGCATGACATTCTTTCTGGTGAGAAACGTAGAAGTACCAAGCGGAAAAAGGTATATACTTTGTTTACGATTTTGTGTTCTGGGGATGCTTTTAAAAAAAAAAAAAAAAAAAAACAACAACAACAAAAAAACGAACAAACCCACATTGCGTGAAGCGGTACGTGGGTGGGTGAGGTCACTTGTGCCAGGATTCCAGCCACGGCAGTAGGCAGGTCATGTCCCCATGAGGTTATGGTCTAAATATTTGACTGAAATGAGTGTGCCTCATCCTTTACACGTGATGGTAGATTTCATAATTCAGTGGCACGGGGCAGATAATCTCTTGAAATTTATTTTCTAGACTGGAAGTTAATTTTTTTTTTTTTTTAAGACGTGGTTTTCGTTCTGTATTTGTGTTGTAACGTAGTTTCCGTCATCGGAGAAACAGATGAGAACTGTGACAAGTTTTTCCTCTGGAAAGTACCCGTTTCTGTTATAAATAACGTTGATAAAGTATTTTAGGACCTTTTGCGTGCACGTAGTGTAATTGAAACTTAAAGCATTTAAGTTTTAGTATTTTAGGTTTAGTCTTTAGTTTTTTAGTCTTTTAGTTTTAGTCTTTTTAAGTCTTTTAGGACTTGCGACAAGCCTGCTTGAGTTACAAACGTCTTTTGGAGTAGGAAGGACTCTTCTGTTGTGGGTTAACACATGCTACAGTAAGCCACTGAAGTTTCAATAGAGAGTAAAGTAATACTCCCGTTTCCATTTAAAAGCCTAATGTAATTCACCACTCATTTACTAAAAGGATGTAAATCTGGAACTGGGCTTTTGAGCACAAACTGGAAGTTTAATGTGTTTTGAGGAGTTAGTGCATTAAAGAACTTTTTAATACATGTGCTAGGATTCAGGTAAATAGTAAGAAACAAATTTGTCTTATCATGAGTTTTATGATGCTACAGATGTACAAGATGGCTTTTCAGGCATAATGTCTTGCCAGATACTTCAAACATTTGTACGAGTTGTGATACCAAGTCCCAGGGTAATACACTAGTGTAACAAATTATCAAAATAGAAAAGTTGTATAATGCTTGGTTCAGCATTCTTACAGCAGAGAGATTTGTTTGCTCCTTTAATTGAGAGCCTGACTTGGAGGTAACTTCATACCTGTTTTTACTAGGGCAATTGGCATTTAATGGTTCACACAGGATAAACTAACAGTTTAATCTAAATGGAAAATACTCAGTTTCTGCAAGAGGTCCTTGTAACTGACAGCATCTGCGTGAAATGCTGCAAGGTAGCACTGATGGGCCCTGCTACAAGTTCATACCGCTGTGACCTAAAATCTTGTTGTGTCAGGAATGTAGACTTAAACAGTAGTAATTTTTTGACTAATTTGTTGTTTGACTCTGTGTAATGTCTTGACATGGTGAAAGAACGATGATCTAGATGCAATATTTAGCATGATGTTACAAAATCCAGTAATTGTGCCCAAGGGTGTCTCAGACTGATGTAAAAAGGATGCAAGGTAGGAACTTGCAAAGGGATAGGCTGATGTAACAACTCCGTGTGCTTGAAAGCAGATAGTTAATTAGGCACGTCTGCAAAACAGATTGCCGAGCAGTGACCGAGGTGTTCCCAGGAAATCTTTCAAGTCGTTCACCCTGCTGAAGGCTATTTCTTATCTGGCATCCTGCAATCAAACAGCAGCAATATTCATGTTTGTAAAGTCATAAAACCTGGGAGTGTTTTGTTTCGCTTACGAGCTAGGAATGCATTGATGCTACACGAGGACATGTGGGGTCTGATGCCCCTGCTTTTCACAGACTCGGCAGTAATTTGGGATCACTACACTAGAATTAGATGATTTCTGGAGGTTGCTTTCACACAGTTTCTTGTGGCTCTATCCTCAACTGCTGATTATTCCTGTAGGTCATCTCTTCCCTAACTGTTACCTTCATGTTTTCTGTGAAGGTTGGAAGATGGCTCTACCACAAAAAGCAATCTCACTCTACACTCCTCATTGTGTTAGCATGAACTGGGTGTGAAACTAGGGCTCTGTGTTAATAAAGTACAGGAATGCAGCAGCAAGGTGTTTTTGTATCTCCCTGTTTTTTCCTGACCTTCCAGAAGTAGCTGTCCTGGAGCAAATTCAGTGGAGTCCTCTGTAACGACAGTGTTTGGCTTGTCTTCAAGTCTCAGTCCTAGTCTGAGAGTTGATGGATGCTGACAGCTAGTTAGTTTGTCCTTCAGTTTTGTGCCTTTTGTATAGCTAAATTAAAAGCAATACATAATTCAGTAGGAGCTTGAGTAGTCTGGCTTTTGCTTATCGCTCGATAACAGACTTATCCTTAGTATAGTAATAGTCTAAATACTGTCAAGTTTAGATCCTGAGCCTATAAGTTTCTTTGTTTTCTTAAAATAGCTTAATAGTTCTTCAAAACAGTGAAGAGTGCAAGTTTTCATACGTATTTTAAGGTGCCATGACTTTGACTTCATTTCGTTGCATGAACTAAGTACACTGGAATTTGATACTGGCTCTAAATAGATGGGTTTGTTCCAGTCACGTAGTGATGAGTGTTGCTTCCTTGTATGGAGCATAGTGTGATTTCTTTTCCTGGTGCTGAAGTACAAGCTGACTCACATGATTACTTACTCTACAGAACAATGATTCTTCCTCTTTTTTTATTATGTAAGCTTCAGTAATCAGAGACATTGACTGCTAGCATATTTCTAGCCTTAAGTGAGTGTCCTGGCACGTCCTACTGAGTAACCTGCTTGAACTGTGTCTGTGTAAGGTTATAACCCAGTACTGATGTTTAGGGGGGTGTTACTTCACAGGGAACGTTTTGTGATCTGCCGTCAGCCTAAAGAGGCCTCTTAGGCTGCAGTTTAGAAACTACAGTAGTTTGAGCACTGCTTTTGGTAGACGGAGAAGTCAGCAACTGGTTGCTTTTAAAGCTGAGAGGTGAAATATACTCTGGCCTAGGTGGTGCAGAGACCTAGCATGAACTGGTAGCATATCTGAGGCTTTTTGCTCTTTTAGGCATTTAATAACTTGTGGTTAAAAAAAAAAAAGCCATCGTATATGCAAATAAATATTAAGCTCTTTTTGCATGAGTGTTTGGCTAATGCTTTACTAAATGACTTGTCTTTTCCAGGTAACCTTCCTTGAAAAAGTTACTGAGTATTACATAAGCAGTGAGGAGGATCGTAAAGGACCCTGGGAAGAGCTTGCACGAGACGGATGCAGGTTCCAGAAACGTATCCAAGAAACAGAGGAAGCCATAGGATACTGCTTCACAACAGAGCATAGACAAAGAGTATTTAATAGACTCCAAGAAACCTACTACAAGAGGGTTGATCTCTTCTAGCACCTTAAAAGATCTGGTAGTCATGTGACCCTAAGCGCTCATGATCAACTTCAAGAAGTGGCAGCTGCATGTGCTATTTTGAAATGGGGAGAGAAGTGGGATTTTAACACTTTTTTTCCCAGTCCGGTGTTCAGCCAACAAATACACCTGTGTGTCCCATTTTGATATCCAGACAAAACCTTTTGAAGTATCATCAAGGGTAAGAGTAGTATAATTGCATTCCTTTTAAGTAACACTTGAGAAACAGACTGCTTTAGGTTAAATCCATTCCAAAAATGCCTTGTCTGCCGTATGTTGAGAAGTGGTGACTATTAAGTTGGATTTTTGCACTTTGAAAAAGCAAAACCTATTTTGAAGGAAATATTTATGGGGCTCAGAACCTAGCTAGTGCAGTTTTGATTTAAAGTTTCTAGAGGTATGTGCTACTTTCTTGTGGTTCTCCATTTTCTCAAACTTGTACAAAAGTCTCAAATTTTGTTAGCTGATAACCTTATCTTTACTGTGCAAAGCAGATGGTTTATTCC
The DNA here is from genome assembly GCA_013401315.1 of Balaeniceps rex. NCBI lineage: Eukaryota > Metazoa > Chordata > Aves > Pelecaniformes > Balaenicipitidae > Balaeniceps > Balaeniceps rex. The sequence continues at coordinate 114,581 of VYZW01038969.1, read as the reverse complement.
TTCCTTTTAAGATCCCAGTTTTGCATGTAATCTAGTGTTTGAGTGTTTATGTAACGCTTTGATGTCTTAATACTTCAGTCTAGCACACTGGGGGATTCAGGGGAACTCTGGTGCACTACAAGCCCTTTGGTTTGTCTTTATTTAAATAATACCTTTACCCAGTACTGTTCCAAAGGGCGTTGGCTGCTTGTGCACCAAACCTCTTTGCTTTCAGGGCAATGAAAGGCTTCGTCCTGATCAATAATTAAAGCTTCAAGGTATGTATCAAGGCTCTGGCTGATAGTTTGAATTTAGGTAGCCGTGCAAAAGGAACTAGGCCCTAGTTCTTAATCTTAGAGTAACTTTGCTGTAATTGATTCTGCGTTCTGAAAATGGATTGAAGTGGAGGGTTCTTCATATTTCTTGTATCCAATATGTTTGTTCTGGTACTTCTCTGACTTACGGAAATGTAAGGCCACAAATCGCTGTGTTCTTTACCAAAAGCCAGTATTAATACCTCTACGCGTCTGCACTTTTGTTCATCTGGTACCAAAATAACATTTCACATTTGGGGTCTGAAAGTTGAGGTCCTTGGTGAAAAGAAAACACTCCTTATTTATGTTCCTAACTTAAAATGTTTAATTGTTGTTTCAGTCAAAATAAAAAAGCAGCACCATTTGGATATGTGTTTGGACCTGGAGGATGTTGTGTGGCTCTTATCCAAGCAGGTATGAGGTCATGCAATAGAATAAATACCAAACATCAAAGAATTTGTATCTGTTTGCACAAAGTTGCGTGAATAAATTATTTGCTACTTGGTTCATTCAGCTGACTAGAATTGTTTCCCTTTTTTAAGGGAGAAACCTAGAAACACTTCAGATTTGTCATCTCGTTAATGACTTCAGTTCTTAATTCGAAAGACAATTACAGATACAGAAGAGCACAGAGCTTTACTGAATTTTCTGCTTTGTCGTGATATCTTTTGGGCCATTACTTTTAATTCTGTCTCAAAAATTTCAGAGTTTTGGGTTTATACTTGTTGCATGAAGTATGTTCTTTGAATTTAAAAATTACTTTGCTTACAATTATGGAATTCAGAGGGTTAACTGAACTACAGTAGAGTTGTCATGTAAACTTAAAATACAGATGAAACTCAAGCAGCCTTACAGACTGGCTACTTGGAAGCAATGCAGCAATGGGGTTTTTTTTTATCCCCATGGCATAAAAAAAAAATTGGATTGTCCTTTCCTAATTTTGGTTGTGAAATTGTAATTCTGATCATGCCCTCAAATCCTGTGAAATAACTTTTAATTTTTAGGAGTTCATTTTCCTGTGTCTCATTTGATAGCAGGTGTTCTGCTTTTTAGTTTAGGAAAAAGCGCACAGGATGATAAGTGTAGAATTACAATAGAAAATTTGTTGACTTATGGTCCAAGTGTGACTGATAAGTAAAAATGCTGTTCATTGCGCTTGGTAAAATATACTATAGTAATTTTTCTATGGCTCTCCTAGTTTCTTCGATCTTGGAGAACTTGTTGGTGCTTCTGTTACTCTGGACAACTCACTTGGTTTACTGGTGCTTGTAAGAAGCCTTAGAGTGGTGTGAATTAACACCTGTAAATACCGATCCACTGTTTGCAGAGGCTTGGAAAAGGCTACAGCTGGAAATGGACAGAATTGACAAATTGGATGTAAACTAGATGAAAAACTGCTACTTCCAAAGTACTTCTAACATTCAAGAAATTACTTTTTTCCAACCTGCAGTGTATCAGGCACTCTGTTCTAACACTGCTGATTCTCACTGAAACATACCTGCTTGGGCAAGCTTTTCCCCCTCTCAAACCTCATGTTTTCAAAGTATCCAGTGTAAGGTGGTACAAAATTAACACTAAATTTATCACCGTAAATATCATCTTAAAAACAAGCTAAGCTTGGTTGTCACCATTTTCCCTGGTCATACAGGATGTGTACATGTGCAAGTGCTTTGAGTGAGACAGTAAAAATAACACTTGTTGAACTTTAAATCGAAACTGTAATTATCAGATTTTATTTTTGTATAATTTAGAGAAAGCTAGAAAACCTTCAACATTGGCTTTATACAGATTTTAATTGATTTGTGTCAAGTTTGTTGGGTTTTTATATCTAAAGTTATATTTCTGTACATAACAAAACTATTCAGAACTAATCTGTAAATTGTAATAAAGATATTTGCAAGATAATGCCAAATTGTTTTTCTTTGAAAGAACTTACGGGAGACGTCAGGTAAGTGTGCAAAAGCACGATTCGTGCCCGTATGTTTAGCTTTGTGAGAATATTAAATATTTTTTATCACATTTGGTGTTTTGGAGGAGGTTATGGGAATTCAGAAGCAGGGACTCTCCCCTGTGAATTTCCTTCTGAACTAGTAACTCTGCATGATCATAAGGGCTCCTTGTACTGATGAAGCTTTTAAACTAAAATAGAGCATGCAAGGGCAATTACTTGTATTCAGATTAGGTGTTGGCTTGGTGTAAGCAGGGATGTTAATGTTTTGTTGCCCTAATTGAAGCTAAATATTAAGATTTGGTTTTAGTTTGTTCGCTGGTTAGCGTAACTTTAAATTTGAATACCGCTTGGTTTTGAAGGTATTTCAGGGGTTTTTTTGAAGTATTTTCAGGCTTTTCACTGAAGCGAATTTGAGGTGTCACCTTGTGAGTGGAAGTGACTCGACGGTGCCAAACATCTGATCCTTCTCCAATTAGAGAAGAGCTGGAATGCTTCCCTGTATTTTGCCACGTGGCGTTGGCCTATAATGCTGTCATGGCTTGACCCCAGCCGGCAGCTCCGTCGCTTGCTCACTCCCAGTGGGATGGGGGAGAGAATCAGAAGGGTAAAAGTGAGAAAACTCGTGGATTCAGGTAAAGCCAGCTTAATAGGTAATGCAAAAGCCATGCACGCAAGCAAAGCACAGCAAGGAGTTCATTCCCTGCTTCCCATCGGCAGGCAGGGGCTCAGCCATCTCCAGGAAAGCCAGGCTCCATCACGCGTAACGGTGATTTGGGAGGACGAACGGCATCACTCTGAATGTCCGTCCCTTCCTTCTTCTTCCCCCAGCTTTTTATTGCTGAGCCATATTGATATTGTATGGTGTGGGATATCCCTTGGGGCAGCTGTCTCAGCTGTTTCCCCTCCCAGCTTCTCGTGCCCCCCAGCCTGCTTGCTGGTGGGGTGAGGAGCAGAAAAGGCCTTGGCTCTGTGTAAGCACTGCTCAGCAGTGGCTAAAACATCCCTGTGTTATCAACACTTTCCAGCACAAATCCAAAGCACAGCCCCATACGAGCTGCTATGAAGAAAATTAACTCTATCCCAGCCAAAACCAGCACAAATGCAGTGAATTATTTGTTCCCGTGTTGGAGTAAAATACTTGGTAAGGAGCTCAGAATACACGAGAGGTGGCAATGCCCAGTGACACTTAACCCTCCACAGCATTATCCAGTGTGATTATTTTTAATGAAGGGTTTTTTGGTTGTGTAAAGCTGCATCTATCACTCTGCTTTTTTAGACGAGGGAATATCATAATTTTAGCACAGTCTTCCATGAGTGTGAAGCTGGAATGCCTTGCAGGAGCTGGGCACTCTGGGGCGTTGTGCCCCTCGGCTGCAGATGGTTGGTCGGCAGCTCTTTGCTGAGTGGGAAGGGGGAGGCTGGAAGCGCTGCGCTGCTGCCGGTGCAGACCATGGCGGCAGCAAGATGTGGGCTTCGTATGTCAGAGTTTGAAGTGGTTTGCAGGCACAAATCGGCTTTTGCAGGAATTCCCAGGAGCTTACTGGGAAATGAGGCTGGCCTGGCTGGGCGTGAGGACTCAGCCAAAACCCTGCTGACAAACTTCCTCCAAAGCGGTGATACCCATGACGAGTGTCACCGGTAGCTCTGCTCTGTGTGTGACACAGTCATGGCATAGGAATCTCTGGAATGAGTTAAAGGGCCATGGGTTGGTCACACCTCTTCTTGAGCGACATTTTGGGGGGAGAGCTTTCAAGTTATTGGTTGTTTAGTTTATGCCTTAAAGAAAAATGCTGCTTAGAGCTCAGTACTGGAATGGTGCCATATACTGTTTGCTCCTGTCTTGCAGCACAAGCTGTGTTTCACCCTGTGCTTGCATCTTGTCTGGGCATCTCTAAAACACCATTGTGCAGTATTTGTTTCTCTAAGAGTATCGTGGGTAGAAAACCGCTGGACTAGACGACGAAAAACATTGTCCGAACTTCCTGCAATACTCTCTTTAAAACAGTGAACAAAACTGAACATAGTGAACATAATAATTATGAACTGCAGTGGTTTTTAAAAGTCGTATTAACCTATTCTGCTGGCTCTAAAACCTGCCTTAAAAACAAACACTGTAATTTCTCTTTATTCAGTGCGATAGCTTAAAGAAATATAGTTAGTATGCTAAATGAAAGCTTCTATGTATCTGGCAGGGCAGTGCATCCAGATGCCATCTGGAATGTAGAAATCCTGCTGGGATTTCTTTATTCTATCAGCACTGAGGTCTGCGGTTAGAGTTTAGCTGACAATTTATCTGTGTTAGAGTAGAACTGTTCTTGCTCTGGTAGCTTTGTCTTCTCCACGGGACTCAAGAACTTGTTTGTCAGCAAAGCACACGGGGAGTAAATATGCTGCTATTTTTGTAGTCACTACTGACTGCGTCCACTAAAATGCTATTTGCAAATGTAATATTGCTGCGGAGCTGGTTTGGTCCCACAAAAGCAAGTTTCTTCTGAAACTGGCAGGCAGGAGAAGGCAATGACGCTGTGAATCATGACGTGATTGCAATTCCAGGGAGAGCCCACTGCTTTCCAGCTGCACGGCCTCGGCCCGATGGGCTGTAAATCGGATATAATCCAAGGTTTATTTCAGCGTGTGCGGTGGTGGTGGGGAAATGAAGTCTTGTAAAAGCTATCCATTAGTCTTGAGGGTATAAAGTATTAGAGGCCATTAGTAGGAGGCATCCATCTGCCCCTGCTGCTAATGCTCACGATAAGACTGTTAGCAATAAAAACACTGGCTGCTTTGTAGCGGCCCCAGCTGTAGGAGCACATCGGATATTCATGGCTTTCCTTGCCTGTCTGCTGTTTTCAGCATGGTGTGCGGCGTTTTGCTAGGCACGAGAACTGTCTTCTCCGTTCTTCCTCTTGCAATCACTAGGTGTGTTGCTTCCTGCAAAAAAAAAAAAAGGTAATAATCCAACAAAAACTGTGCCTGTAGAGATGTAGTTTGGGGTATCCAGCTCCGGCAGGCTGGACTCAAAGCTTTGAAGCAGCTGTGGGGAAGGAGGTCTTTCTCAGCACAGTTTACTGGTTCAAGGGACAAACCCCATTTGCACCAGCCCGCCAGCTGTAAAACGAAGCTGTTGAAGATAAATTCCTGCTATCTTTGTCACAGATACAGCCTGGACAGCTGTGGATGGTGCTATCTTAAGCTAAATCTAAAAGCCTGTCTTTAGGGAAGATAGCTGCCACGGAGAATAATTGATACGTACAGAGCAGAGCAAAGAAAGGTCCTGCTTGGAAAAGAGGGCTTTGATGCTCGATGGGTCTGTGGAGGTTTGTGTAATGGACGCAGCACGTTTACCATTGCCCTGGAGCAGCTCTTCCTACCCCACTGCTGCGTGACCCCCGGTGTGAGCTGCTCCTTGCCCTGTGGCAAGCGCCGGTAGCTCCCTTCCCCATCACCGAGAGACGAGGCGCCTCATCAGAAACAGAAAATAGCTACTGACTGCAGCCCTTTTGCATGCAAAGAGCAGCCTTTGGCTGCGAGCAGTTGGGATACGGTCCCAGGTCTCTCGCAGGGACTTTGTGCCGAGAAGAAACAAAGACCCAGTGGGGGCGTTTGGATTCAGCACCTTCTCCTCTTTCCTTCTCATGCACCAGGCTTCTTGTTTTAGGCTTGCTGTTTCAGGTTGCTGAGATAATTTAGGCCAGATCTGAGGTTAAGCAAGGTGTCTGGCGAAGGGGAAGCAGGAGCAGGTTAAGAAGATTTCACTTCTAGAGCTGGGGGGATGTTACGCTGGCACCTTTCCATGCCTCCTCCCATTCCAGCTAGTGGGAGCTATGGTAACGAGCCGTACACGGGTTTGGAGTTCTCGGGGTGGATGTGGGAGCAGTGGGTTGCTGTGCCTGGTGGTAAATGTGTTACTCAGATTGGTGATAAAAGGCTGTTAAACATCTGCTTGCAATCTGGGTGTCTGGGCTCCAGCGTACCAGCCCGGTAGGATCCACTGAGCAGCACCCACCAGTGTTCCCGACAGCGACGTTCCCTGGCACCATCTATCAAATTACAAGCAGTTTACAACCAGACATAAAGAATATGAAGCAATTAGGCTTTTTGCTTAGCAACTCCCTCTCGCTTGAGGTGTTTACCAGCCCCTGTGCTCGAGCTGGGAAAACCAAGAGGGAGCAGTGTGCTCCTGCCTGCCCCGGTACTGCAAAGCACGGCGGTGCGATGGCCATCGTGTCCCAGCCTGGCTCCCAGGTGGGGCCTTTGGGCAGTTGGATGGGCAGTGTGCGGAGTAAAAGGGAGGGAGGAGGTAACAGCTTAAAGTTACGGGGGGCAGACTGCAGACTGTTGTGTGTTAACAGTCGCGGAGAGGGCACAACGTGCATCTCTGGGTGCATCAGGTTGGTTCTGGTGGAAGGGTCTGGTGGAAGTGCCTGGCTGGCTCGCCCTGCAACTGCATTTCTGGTCTTGTTTCTGGGGAAGCTTTTGTCCAGGAGATGGTGCCAGAACCGTACGGCAGCGCACGACTTGCAGCCGGCAACGCTGCCGGGGCCACCGCCACCCCAAGGCACTTCTGGCCGAGTGGGTGCCCCAGCTGTCCCCCCTCCCACCCATCCCTCCGCGGTGGCCCGAAGGTGCTCTGCCGCCTTGCTCTGGAGTGAGCAGCAGGGCGGGACGGGCAACTGTGGAGCAAGTGCAATAATCATCCCTTTCTGTGCAGAAACGCCCGGTTTTGTGGCATTCCTAACGTCTGACCCACGAGGGCTCCATGCAGGAAACTTCCTCAGCCTTTGTTTGCCTTCCTCGGCAGGGCAGGTCACCCACGATGGGCTGGGAGCTGGGTGTCAGGCAGCAGCCGGGGCCAGACGTCCTCTCTGACCACAACTAAGCCACAGCGGTGCCTGTGTCACGCCGTTGCTCACCCAGCGCAGCCCTTTTCCGCGTGCTTTGTTCCCTTTGCCTTTTGTTCTCCGTGTGGTCCCACCAGGGCTCGAGGCGAAGGCTCAGCGCTGCATGGATGTAGGAGGAGGTGGCTGCTCCGTGGGGACCGTGGTGCCGGGCTGCTCCTGGCATGTTGGCAAGCGAAATCCTTCTGCCCAAACCAGCGTCTCACGCACAAGGGTGACCTGGTGTCCCTGGAATTGCCAGCGGCCACCCATCTCCAGAAGATGGGTGATGTGCTGGGACTGGTTTTTGCTATAGCAAATACATCTGCTGAGCGTCTCCATCTCCTCCCTGCGCCCGATCCCGATGCAAATCCCCACTGGTGGACTTCTGCTCTCGGGATGGTCCCGTGGGAGACCGGTGGCTTCCCCATCCCTCCGTGTCCCTGCTAAAGGAAGGACACGGTGCACGGGGCAGAGGTGGCAGTGCCCAGTGCTGTGGGACCATCAGCAGAAACACTGAATATGGGTGGTTTTGCGAAGAAAACCTCGGTGTGTGCCTGCTCGCTGTCCCCTTCCTTCCTAACCTGGGTGGTTGCGAACAAGAACCTTTTAAAAGGATTTTAAACCAAATGAAAACAAAAAGCCCCGCTGGTATTTCCCCTTTGAATTTCCATTGGATTAAGATATAAAGAAATAGGGAAAAATATTCTCTTGTGGAAAGCAATAAAAGCTGATTCATTTACCTGGCAGGAGAGAGCCTGGAGCTGCTCGGGATTCTTGGCTGAAGGTCCTACAAAGCCCTCCAACAACCTCAGCGTTATTCACCCCGGGGCTGCACCAGCTCCTTCTCCTTTCTGGTGTCAGTGTCCTGTGAGCCGGTCCCTGTAATTGCCAGGGAAAAGCGAGGGGCACCCTGAGAATATGTATGGGAGGGAAATGCATCCCTCCCTGGGGGTTACTAGAGAAGGAAGGAAATCTTTTAGGATCAGATGAGCTTATCTGGCATGGACCCTGATCCCGCATACCCTCGAGGTACGTGTGAGAATAATTCTGCAGTAATCAGAGAGGTTTTGCCCTGGGCTGGAAGGTGACGGCCACGCACAGGGAGCTCCTAACCCTGGGACTGCAGGGCGGGCTTGTTCGGTTCTGGTTGTCTTAAAGTTTCTGTTTCACCACTATATAAATAAATTGGCATCGGTTTTGAAAGCTCAGTCCTGTGTGATGGCGAGATCTCAGAGGAGTCTCGGGAGCGGTGCCTGGAGCCGCTCGCAGACCCGGGTCCCTGAAATGTTGGTGCTGAGCAGTCCCCCCGTGTGGGAGCTGTGGCTTAGGTCGGAGGCTGCTCCCAGTAAAGAACCCCCGTCTGCGAGCGGCTGCAGAGGTAGGGTGGCCGGGAGGACCCGTTGTTTCCAGGAGCACCGTGGTTATCCCCGCCGTGCCTCCCCCCGCACTGCAATAGGATTAGGGCAGCTTAGGAACGGACCTCTTGCCGCGTTTGACTTTATAAAACTATTTCTGCCTTGAGCCAGCACATGCCACAAGCCATCTCTCGGCCAGGGCTGGCTCTGGGGATTCCACCCCAAAAAACACGATGGAAACAGTTCAACGTGGCAGCTTTGTCCACAGATGCCTATTTTAGGTGAGGAGTGGCGTGTCCTGGCTCCCAGGTTGAGTTTCCCTGGGCTGAAGCACCGCCGCACCGAGCTGCTCATGTACTCCCGAGGTTTGGCCACAAGCATTAAGCTCCAGGATTTCTTCGCTGCGGTTTGGCTCCTGTGTGCGGACCCTGCGTGGCTGTGGAGGCAGAGCAGAGGCAGGGGAAGCAGAGCTGCCTCCCTCCGGGTCATGCCGTGACCTCCCCAATCTTGGGGCGCATCGCAGCATCAAAGCCCCGGGAGTTCCCGTGGTCGTTAATCGGGCAGTGATTGATGTTTAGCTCTGCAGCCGGGTTCACAGATGGTAACGTGATAAGGGTGGCAATTTCCCGGCTGCCCCGGCGTGACCGTAACCTGACTGGGGGCAGGCAGGCTTGGCGTAACGCTATCCCATCAGCCCAAACCCAGGCAAAAAGCCCAATCTTTCAGAAAGCCGACGTATAACGTAATCCTGGCGAGCTGGGCTCTGAGCCCCCCGGGGCTGCGAGCGTGGGGGTCTGAGCACACGCTCGCCTGTGCAGTCCTCAGGCTGCACCCACGGCGCAGGCAGGACATGAGCTTGGCCCACGGTTTGCAGCCAAGCGTTTCTCCCACAAAACGGAGCTTCCCCAGGTGCGCTGATGCCCAGGACCACGGCATCGCTCCGTGCTACGCCGGGGTCCCATCGGATGCTTTCCCGACGGGCTCGCTGGGACTAACCAGGCGTGTTTTTCCTACCCAGTCGTTCAAAGAACGATAGGAAGAGCCTTCCCGAGGCTTCGGGTGAACTGGTTTCCCCAAATCCTGGCAGGGAACTGCTCTGATGTGGGGACTGCACTTAAGGTCGGCAGGGCAAGTCCCTTCCTCCCCGCTTTGGGGACCAGCTCCTCCCTGCTTTGGGGACCAGCTCCTTCCTTTCTACCTCTCGGGCCTCTCCTGAACCAGCATCTTTCTCCTTGTGCCATGAGAAGCTTTGCAAAGGCACCGCTGAGACACGAGGGCAATTGCCTCCTTCACAGTCACCCAGCCCGGGTGCCTCCCAGACCCCACCTTTCCCCTTAAAAGACTTTTAATTGATGGCTAAGACCAAGCAGAGAGAAAATACCCATTGGGCAGCTCCGAAAGTGCTGCAGATAATCATCAGGGTGCCCTACATACTGCCTCGGCTTGGCTGCAAGATCAGACGGGGAGAAGAATTTGACATTGTTTAAAATGAACAGGAGAGGGAAGTAACAACTCCATAATTACTCACCCCGAGTTAATTGATGGTAATTACACCGAGGAGGCAGTGGAGGAAGTTGTGACGGGCTAGCCCTGAAGAGTCATTTGGAGAGCCGTGCTGCGGTGCTGGGAGGATGCCCTCTGAACCCCATCTCGCAGGCGGGGTGGCAGCCCAGCTCTGAGAGGGTTAAGTTGATGGGTTTGGTTGGGATTTTTTTTTTTTCCCTCCCTCCTTGGTTATTTGCAGCAAACAGAGTCTGGGTGGAAGGTCTGAGCTGAGCAAGTGTTTGCTCCTGGGGGGACCGGGAGTTGTTGGGCACTTCCCGAGCCGGGTGCCGTCCCTCCTCGCAACACGGGGCTGCTCTGCGCCCGAGCCCCCCCGCCGCTGCCCCCATGGCGGATGACATCGACTGGCTGGACCTGCCGGGCAGGTGGACCTACGGCGTCTGCGGGGACGGGCGCGTCTTCTTCATCAAGTACGGTCCTGCCTGGCAGCTCGCACGGAGCGGGGGCTGCCGTGGGGATGGGGTTTAAGCTGGGGTGCGGTGGGAGCCGGGTGCACGGCTGGGGGGGCTGCAGGTGGTGGTGCGCTTAATCTGGGCTGGGAAGAAGGGGTACCCCCTGCTGCAAGCCTCTGCGCCTGGCTGCTTTCCTATCGCACGTGGTCTTCTCTCCTTTCCCCCCACTTCTCTCTCCTTGGGGCTCACCGCTGTCCCAGCCTGATGGATGCTGTTCCCCTCTATCCCTAAAACCCCCTCCCTCCATTCCTTTGGCTGGAAAAGTCACCCGTGTTGCAAAGACCCTTCGCCAGCAATGGGAAGGGGCTCCCTGGGCCCCCGCAGGTGCTGACAGCCCCACTCCTTGTCTTTTGCAGCGATGAGACCAAGTCCACGAGCTGGGTGCACCCCGGCACAGGCTACTCCATCCAGAGCGGGCACTTCTCCTGCGCTGGTAAGGGACGGCTCCCGGGTCTACGTTTGCTCTCTGCCCTCCCCGGACACTCACCAGAATCTGGAGGTGTGGAGTGAAATCCTCCAGAAATGCAATGGAGACCCCGAAAAGCTGAGCGAGCAGGAGCTGCCTTGCAGCTGGGGAGGGCTGGGGGACTTTGAATGATGTGCAAGGCCATGCTGCATCTCTCGGGCACGGGATTTCTAGCTGGAGAGATGTTTCTCGGGGGGCTTTTAAGAGTCTGCTTCTGCAGAGAGATTCCCTGCGGTCTCTGAGACCTGTTGCTGATGAGGAGGGGGCCCAAGCTGCTTTAAAAACACAGTTTGAGCGAATGAGAGCTGACCACAGCAGGACGCGACACCCCACGAGTGTCACGATCGTCCCGTGGCTCCCTGCCCATGCGCTCCTGCCCTTCTCTAGTGCTGCCTTCTGCGAGGGGGGGTCTCCTCCGCAGTTGACTCCTGGTGAAGTGGGGCCTCGGTGCACCACCGAGCATTGCTAACCATCCAGCAGCAGATGCTTCGGGCAAGCACTCTGCTCCGGTGCAACACCCCAGCCCGCAGCAGGGTGCCAGCGGGGCGGGCAGGGGCTGTGCGGGGTGAGGGAGGGTGACCGCTGCTTCTGCCCTGTCCTTCCAGGGCTGCCCCGAGGCTGGGAGGTGGACACCACACTGCACGGGGGCTTCTACTTCATCAAGTAAGTGAGAAGGGACTGGGGGGAGAAGCTTCTGCGTCCCGTTCCAAGTGCCATTGCACCCTCGGAGGATGCTGCTCCCTGGCCTTGTCTCTGCCCAGAGGCAGCTGCTACCAAAATGCTTGCAAGTGCAGCGTGAGCTGCTGTAATCCAGCATCGTGCACGACCAGGGTAGTAAAGATGTGGTTTGGGAGGCTTTGGAGCACAGCAGTTGCTGGAGGATGGGGCCAGGGTCTGTGCTACTACTGCGTGCGGGGCTTGGGCGGGTGGGTGGGTGCCCATGGCCCTGCTGTGGTTTGTCCCACGCTGCTGTGGACGTGGCTGTGATGGTCCCGCTGTCCCAGCAGCGGCACAAACCTGGAGCTCCCGCTGGCAAGAAAGAAAGCAGCGTGTCGGGTTTGGTAGACATGTGTGGGGCCATGTCTCAGAGGCTGCTTGGATGCTGCGGTGAGCGAGCCCTGCGTACTCGGGCATGGCGAGCTATAGCAGAGGGCTAAAACTCCTGCTGCATAGCACGGCGAGGCCAGGCTGGAGTTACCTGTCCCTGCGTGGCCGTGACGGTCCCTGTTAGCAGGGACCAGACCCGCTCTGGACTATGCCCTGCACCTGGATCCTGCAACCGGCGCAGCCGGGACAGGCGAATCTTGCCCCATCCCTGTGCGCAAGGGAGCTCCTGTGCCAGGTTACCATTTCAGATGCAAATGTCTCTTCTGAGGGCTCTGGGAGCTCCAGGGTGGTGTGGGCGAGCCAGCCAGCCCCCTGCCCCGCGTCATCCCTCGGGCAAAGGTCCCCTGGAGCCCAGGGGGGACTTTCTCCAGGGCCCTGCAGCACCCAGCCCTTGTGGGAGGGTGCTCAGTGGTGCAGGGGGTCCCCAGGGCATGCACTGCCCGGGGCAGGCAGCGCAGAGCTGGCTGTGCTCGCTGGGGTGAATGCAACAGGAGCGTAACTTGGTGAGGATCTGGCCCCAGGCGTTGCTCCAAGAGCCCCAGTTCATCCCAGCGGGTTGTTTCCCATTGCCTCTTGCCCCCCTCCCTGCCTCCAGTCCAGGAACCGGGACCCTGGCGGGCGATGTTGGTGTCTAGACAGGCTGAGCTGCAGGCTGCCGCCGCCGCCGCCTTGCGCAGGGCTCCAGGTCTTGCTGGGTGAGGGTGTTCCAGACGGGATCTTTGAGCCCGTCCCTATCTGGCATGCCCAGGGTTTTCTCTGTGTGCTCAGACAGCAGTAAACCCGGCAGGAGCAAAGATCCCGAGGTGGGCTGAGGGCTGGAGCAAAGCACCGGGATTATCTGGTCTAATCTGTCGAGCAGAACCAAGGTGTCCTTGAATCCATGTTTGAGTCGCGCAGCCACAAACATCGCTGGGAGTGGGGCTTGCTGGGCAAGGGCTGCGGTGGTGAACCTCCCGGTCGGGTTGGAGCTGCGTGCCTGCAGCACGTCTGCGATGCTTCTCGATGGCAGGGACGGTCTTCACCTGCTGTCGGCTGCCGCTGCGTGCTCAACATATTATCTGTGCTCGCGTTCCCTGTGCACCGTGCCAGCCGGGAATGCCACGGCTGAGCAGGGAGAGGGTCAGGGCTGGAGGTGGGGGCTCCAACCGGGAGCTGCGCTGGCTCCTGCCTTTGCGACAGAACCCACAAGGTGGCATTGAGGCTGGCGCAGCGGTGCATGCCCTGCACGTTGCTGCACACGTGTGCGGGGCCTGGCTGCGGAGAAGGGGCCCGCTCGCCTGCTGGCTCCGTGCGATGCTGGGCACCCTCCTGCCTGTGCCAGCCTGGGGTGCGGGAGGGCAGCACGCAGCCCTGCGCCCCAGCTGGGTGCTCCCACGGGGAAGCAATGCTAGTGAAAGGGCTCTTTTCCACCCCACTCCTGCCTCCAGCTCTCTGCCTGCAGAAGAAAAGGCCCCACTGTGTCTGTGCCTTCGGGCTGAGATGCGGCCGGGAGCCGATGCGCAGCACCGTGCACCTCTTGTCTGTGCAAGGGGGTAGGGAACAACCGGCCCCCAGCCTGGCTGCGGTGCACATGCGGCTGGCGCTTAGGGCTGCCTGGCTAGGCTGGGGGGGCTCCCCGAGAGCAGTGCAGCTCCCCAGATGCTCATGGGCTGTTTTTCAGCCCTCGGGGCTCACCTGGGCATCAGGAGGGCAGTGAGGTGTAGAGCTGTCCCAGCGGGTCCCCACTGCCTGCAGAGCAGGGAAATGGCTGGGGACAGTGACCTCGGAGAGGGAACGACTCGCTGGCACAGCGTGTAACTTTGGGGACGCGGGGGTCCCTCTGCTGTGGGCTGGCAGGGAAGGAGGGGAGGGAGGCTCTCACCCACTGCTGGGGGGAAGGAGGGAGAGATGCAGGATGCAGAGTATCCAGTGAAAGCCAGCCCCCTCCCCAGCCCCTAATGCCGTGTGGCTAAAGGGGGGATTAGAGGATCAAAGGCAGCCGCCAGTTTTTCCTTCCTGGAGAGCCTACGTCCCTCCCCACGGCAGCTCGGCTGCGGAGGATGAAGGGTCCCTCCATGCTGCGGGGTCTGAGCCTCCAGCCATGCGGGCTGGGTGCAGGCAGGGTCCCAGCCATGGCGCCTGGCAGCTCTGGCAGGCAGAAGTAGGGCAGTGCCATAGATCAGGGCACGGTGCCATTGCTGTAGGGCTGGAGTTTGCAGCTCCCCAGCGCCTCTGCAAGCGTCCAGCTTTGCAGACCCGGAGTCACCCTGCCACCGGGCCAGGGCTGGGGGCCTGAGCAGGGCTGGGGAAGGGTCCTGCCAGCCCTGCCTGAGCCATCGCTGGCCCTTGGCACGGCCCGAGGGACCGAGCGGTGGCCTTTGTGCTCTAGAGAACAAGCTGTGGTTGTTGAGCTGTTTTGCTGCCCATCCTCCGGGTGCTGCACCCTCTCCCTGCAGGCAGCTCTCCCTGGGGTGCAGAGCCTGGGGGTGCTGCCTGACCCGCTCCAGTGGGTCCCATGGGCCTGGCTGGGAACTAAGGGGCTCCCCTGCCCAGAGAGATGCGGGATGCGGGGGGAACATGGTCCGGGCTGTCCCCCTGATGCTGGGATGCAGGGGGGGAGCGCAAGTCCCGGCTGCAACCCCCAAGGATGCAGGCTGGCAGCGTGGTCCAGGCTGCTCCCCCAGGGATGGAGGGGGCGTGGGGAGGGCTGTGACACCCCAGCCCCCCCCCCAAGTGCTGCAGGGGGGGGCTGCACGGTCGCGGCTCCCCCCAGGTGATGCTGGGGGAGGGCGGTGCGGTCCCCCCGGGGTGATGCGGGGGGACAGCG
>VYZW01038969.1:52655-99582 GCA_013401315.1 Balaeniceps rex | reverse complement strand
GGCTTTCTTAGGGGAGGGTGGGGGGGACCTGTGCTCCAGCCGGGGGGGGTCACAGCCCCCCCGGGTGCCCGGAGCGCACCCCGTGGCCAGAGCAGGATGCACTGCGGGGACCAGCACCTCCGGGCTGCCCGAGGGGCCAGGGGCCAGGCTCCCCCTGCACCCCCCCGCCCCTCCTGCCACGCTTTCAGTGAGAAGTGGGGACCCCCTGAGCTGTGCCCGCGACACGTTTGTGTGCTATGTGCTGGCTTGTGTCCCCGGACCCCGCAGCTGTGTGCTGAGGTCCCCCAGGCTTGGACCTGACTGTGCACAGGTGGGCAGCACCGAGGCTTCGGGGACACCCGGCTTTTGGAGCCCTGGTTCAGCACCCCCAAACCCCCGTGATCGTGACCAGGAGCTCGCATGGGCCAGAACCCCCAACCCGGCATGCTGGGGCTGGTCCCCATGGTTGGGCGCTTTGCTGAGGTCGCAGCCAGGACGGGCTGTGATGGATGGAGCCCGAGATGTCGTCTGGCGCTTCCCAGGGACCCAAGCGCTTCCCTGGGCTTCGTGGCTCCCGTCTCGCTGCCTGCTTGTTAGCAGAGAGCCAGCCTCCCCCCTCCTTGGCAGAGAGCAAGAGCGAGCCACCTCAGGGATGCGTGTTGCCTGCGAGATGCTGTGCTTGCTTGGCTCCCCCTGCATCGAGGTGTCTGGCAGTGCCGGAGACGGCGCGTGAGCTGCAGCCGCTACCCTGAGCAGTCAATCGCAGCTTTGTTGCGCCGCTGTTAGATCTAAGGGAACAGGGTCTGATTCATCACATGATGGGGCATGTTAAATACGCCACGAGTCTATTAAACCCCAGCGGAAGGGGCTGGACTGGCCGCCCTGGGCCATCCTCTCCTGGGACTTGGTGGGGACCCCAGCTCCAGCTGCGGTGCCCCTCTGCAGAGGGAGGTGCAGCCCCTCCATCACCTCTTTGCAGGGTCTTTGCCATCCTCCGAGGGCTGTGCTGTGGCATGGGAGGGCCGAGTCCCGTGTGCACGGTTCAATCCATACTGCCTGGCCCCGCCATCCTGTCCGTGACGTGCGCCGCGGTCCCTTGGGTGCGGGGGACCGGCTCCCCCCCCTCCAGATGGCTGCTGGAGCGGCTGTGTAATCCCTCCGTGCGGGGAGGCGGGAGGGAAGCTGCAGCGGGGAGGTGGTGCGTGACCATCCCAGGGTGTGGAGGGGTGCAGGCAGACCTGCCAGGGAACGGGCACCGAGGGGACCAGGGTGGCATTTGCTGGGGGAGACGTCCTTCCAGGCAGGCGAGGCTGTTTGCGGTGTTGCGTGCTGCTCTGCAGCCGGGAATCAGCAGCGCCTGTTGGTTTCTCTCACTTCTCAACGTCAAGAGCGTCTGCATCCCGTTGTGCATCCCGTTGTGCATCCTGCTGTGCATCCCTGTGGCTGAGCGCAGGGCAGGAGCTGGGACCACTGCTCCCCGCACCATCGCTCCCAGTATGGCTCGTCCTGTGGTGCACAGCCATGCACACGCGTGTGCACACGTGCACGCACACTGGGCTGTGTCTGTGCAGGCAGCCACTCTGATTCCTTCCTCTGAACCCCACTGGCATTTCCTCGCGGGGAAGGAGAGCTCCTGCCCCACTCCTATCTGCACCGGTCCTTCTTGTCCCCTTCACTCTGCCAGGAGAGGATGAGGCTTCCCCGCATGGCCCCGAGGGAGTCTCCTTCCCTCCTCCGCCTGGCAGGAGCCATGGCTGAGGGACACCCAGCCCCATCACCCACCCCGAGCCAGCCCCTCTGGGAGCCAGAGCCGGGATTAGGACTCCTGGAGAGGGGGTGGCCGAGGCATTAAAATTCTTGAGCGTCTGCTAAAAATCACATGGCAAGCGCAAAGCCTGTCCCCTCTGGCTGCCTCAGCTGGAGCCTGCCTGGGGGGAGCAGCCCCAGCACCCCCAGCCCATGCTGGGGATTATGGTGGGCCGTGGCACCCATCCTGCTGCACCAAGCCACCAGCGCCATCCTGGCTCCAAGCACCCCACCACCCTGCGCATGTCCCTGGCTGTCCCCTCGGGGCGGGGGGCTGGCCCCTGGGGGCCAGGAGCAGGGGTCCCCCAGGCAAACTCCGTGATGGGGCAGCTCGCTGCCTGGGTTTGGGCTGCTGGGGCCAGCACTGGCCTCACTGGAAACCGTGTTTTCCTGCCGAGTTCCCATAGAAACCAGCGGGAGCAGTCGCCAGGCTGGCGGGGACGAGGGAACGGAGGGACTGGCAGGAGCAGGCAGGAGGGTGAGCTCCATGCCTGGCACTGCCGGGATGAAGCAACTGCACCGGGTGCCGGCTGCTGCGAGGGTGCCGGCAGCCATGCCCGCCCCGCGCTGCTCCCCACCACGGGGAAGATGCACCAGCATCACCGCGTCTGCCGGCTGGGGCTCGCCGTGCCACGGGGTGCGTGTGTGTGTGTGTGTGTGTGTGTGCACCGTGCACGCCGCTGCGCTGCTGCTCTGTGGCCAGGCCTGATGTCGGGCACAAACACCAACCCAGATGGGCAGCGTGGGGCTTAATGCCCCTCGAGGCTGCCGGGGCCGCCTGTACCCTCAGCAGCCGGGCAGGGTCTTGTGTTGTTTTCTGCTCCATCTGCGCCCCTGGGAATCAGCTGGGCTGGGGATTTCTCCCGCCTGTCTTTGCTCGCTGGAGGGGAAAGCGCAGCTCCTTAGCTGCTCCTCTCTCTCAGGCATTTGTAGTAGCATCCTTCCTTCTGTTTTCCTTAGCTTGAAACACGATAATCCGCAGCAGGCAGAAATAGTACATTGAGGAATGTGCCGTCTCCTCTTTAGCCTCATTTTTCTCTGGGATCTGGCAGCTCCGCACCCGCCCAGGGAAGCCCTGCTCCAGCGGCGGCTGCGCAGCCCCTTCCCACTGCCCCACGGGCAGCACCGCGGCACGGGGAGGGGGTGCCTTGTGCCCTGCCAGCCCTCCTCTCTGAAAACACCCCTGATTTCACAGCACTGCTGGAGAGCGTCCCCCGGCATGGGATGACGGACGGACGGACGGGAAGGCAAAGGTGAGGGAGGGAGGGGGCACATGCACTCCGACCCCCCCACAGCCCTGCCCGCTCCTTCCAGCATCCGAAGCTGGAAAAAATCCTAGAAATGGGTTGTTTCTGTGCAGGCAGGTTGGGGCCCTCCTGATTTCCAGTGCAGTTCTGGTTTTATTTCAGTTTTCGCTCCGCAGCAGCGCCAAGAGCCTGGCGAGAGCCCTGCGAGGGCTCCCCCCGGGAGCAGCGGCTGCGGGGCGAGGTTGCTCGGGCCGTGGTATGCAGGGAATCAGGTTGGATGATGGCAGCGGCCGGTTGTGCCCTTAATCTGTGAATTCACCAAAGCTCTTTAATAAAGATTCAAAGTCACCAGCTTCTCAATTAAGGGATGAGACAGCTCTTGATCCATGTTTCTGGGTCAGCTGGAGAAAGGCCATTTAAGACCTGGGCGATTGCTTTCCTTTGATGTTTCTGAAGGAGATGACTTTTGAATAAACACCTTGCCGGCGTGGGCTGTGCAGGAGGGCGTGTGGCTCGGCCACCTCCGAGGCAGGACCTGCAGCCTGGAGTCCAACCCCGGCTGCTCCCGAGTCACGGGCTGAGCTCAGGAGAAAGTCTCTCCTCCATTCCCTGCGGATCATGGTGCTCCCTGCCGCGGGGTGCTGGGTGATGTCCCGCTCCCCTGGGCAGTGCCATCAGCCCCGCAAGGTCCTGCCGCTGCCGTGCTGCTCTCTGCAAGGTGCAGGGCAGCCTGGCAGCAAGGGCGATAGCACCCTGCCCAGCCCTGGCAGGCTCCCCCGGAGCAGCCGCAGGGCTCGGGAAGGTGGGTCGGATCCTCCCGGGCTCAGCACCGGGGCTGCCTGCTCCTCGGTGCATGCCCATGGGTGGTCTGCACCCTGCCAGGGCCCCCCCAGCTCTCTAGGGTGCTTCTAACCCTCTGTTTACCTCAACCACAGCCGCTTGCATGGGTGTTAATTGTAGGAGCTGGCAAGGCACTAATTAGGGGATAATGAGACGGCTTTTGTGTGTGCCTGGCATCCTGCAGACAAACGCCACACGCCTGTGGGTGATCCCCCTGTGCCGTGTGGGTGATTTCCTTGCGCTGTGTCCGGGATCTCCCTGTCCTCTGTCCCACTGGCCCATCTCCCTGGCTGCCGTGGGTGCTGCCCCGCTGCCTGCCCTACTGCTCCAGCCTGGCAGACCAGGGCAGCTCAGGGTTTTCTTCCACTACCCCATGTCCCCACCACGCCGGGTCTCAAAACAGCCGCTTGATGCTCCTCTGGTTATTGAAAGCAGGGGAGCTCCCGTCCCTGCTCTGCGGGGCTCGGGTGGCAGCTCGGCTGCTCTGAGCCCTCGACTCCCCCTGGTAATTAAGTGGCCGCCGGAGCCTTTGCAGCGCAGCCCTTTGTTCTCGGAGCAGGGAGGCAGGATCTGACCGACACGGGGCTCCAGCTGCCCCCTCCACTGCCACCGTCTCCCCTCACCAGGTACCATCCTTCCGCGTCCTCGCAGTGTCCCCAGCCCCTGGGGGACTGCGGCTGGGGCCTTGGGGCTTGTCCCCGTGGCTCACTCGGTGACAGAGCAGAGAGCATCCTCCCGCGTCCTCCCACCGCGCACCGCTCTGGCACCCATCTTCCTCCTGCTGCCGGCAGGGCCGCGCGTGCCTGCCGAGCAGCGAGAGGCTGTTGTTCCTCTCCGCCTGCCTGCAGTCGCCGGGGACTTGGAGCTGGCGCTCGCCTCCGAGGCTTCCTTACATAACCGCCGGCAGCAGCAGCGCGGCCGCTCCGGCAGCGCGGGCAGCTCATTGCCGCCGGGGCCTGGAGCCTTGCACCGGCTGCTGGCAGCCAGGTAAGGGCCACCCCAGCACCACGTTGGAAATAGGCGCGTGGCTGCCGACTGCCTCCACCGCGCAGTGGGGACGCCGGCACCGGCATCGCCGGGCTCAGCTGGGGCTGGGCTGACAGGAGCTGCCTCTCCTGCCTTAGAGACCCGGGGGATGATGTGCCGTGGGTCGGGCTCCTGTCCGTGGCTGGCACCCCGCAGAACAGCCAAGACCAGTCTGGCAGTGCTGGCAGC
This sequence comes from Balaeniceps rex, assembly GCA_013401315.1. Lineage (NCBI taxonomy): Eukaryota > Metazoa > Chordata > Aves > Pelecaniformes > Balaenicipitidae > Balaeniceps > Balaeniceps rex. The sequence goes on along the minus strand of VYZW01038969.1, from coordinate 94,495 downwards.
ACCGGCCGCCTCCCATCCCTGCTTGGCCGGTTCTGCGCCAGCCGGCACAGCGAGCCCCACGCTCACCACTTCCCGGGGCACCGGCCCGAGCGGCAGAGCTGCTGCACGCCTGGGCGATGCAGTGGGTGCCAGGCTCAGCACCCTTCCTGGGGTGCTGGGCCCCTGGGGGGACCATGCCTCAGCAGCGGGTGAGGATGTGTGCCCACGGCAGAGCTGGTGCTGGGCACAGCATCCCAGGCTGAGGGGGGCGAAACTTAAAGCCTCCATCCCACTGCCATTGCCCGCAGAAGCCTCATGCCCCCCGCTCGGGGCTGGGAACCCGGGAGGGGTTGGAGGGACCCAGCTGGGGTGGGAGGTCCCAGCCCCTCCGTGGCGGGTGCTGAGCTGCAGCCGGCGGGTGGGTGGTGCGGTGCCTGTGATCCGGCGGGTGAGGGCTAATTACAGCCCAGAGCTGGCTGGGTTCAAAGGGCTCTGCCGGCGCAGGTGGGGCTGGTGAGGGCGAGCCCGGCTGCAGCTCAGCATGGGCTCGGCGCGGTCATTCACTTGCGCCGGCGGCTCAGCCCGGCATCCCCTCCTTCACCGCCATATCTGCCCCTCGCTGTGTTTATGGGAAGTGAATCCCCCCCGGCTCTGCAGGGATTCACTTCCAGCCGTGTAAAACCCTCGGGTGATTTGGCGGTGTGGGGGTTGTGTGCTCCTTGGGGCCCGGCGGATGGGTGCAGGATGAGGCCAGGGTGCATGGGGCAGTGAGACAACGCTGCCTGGTTCCAGCCGTGCTGGAGAGAGCAGCCCGTGCAGCTTTAGCATCCCTGACCCGCCGCGAGCGTGGCCGGAGGCGGCTCAGCTCCGCTCCAGGCTCCTGCTCTTCCTTTTCACCCCCATCCTTGCGGTCCCTGGAGTCACCATCACTTGTCCCTGCGTCCCCCTGCGCAGCCGTCCTCGGGGCCAGGCTGGCTGCAGGGGTCCCACGGCTGGGACCTGCACCCCAGGGCCCTGGTCTGCCCCCCCTTGCAGGGGGATGCTCAGGGGGTGGGAGGTGCCCCGAAGCCCCGGCCCCCGGCCATCTGCTTGATGCACTGAAACTAATTTTCTAGCCTTTATTCTTCCAGAGCGTTTGAAAATGTGATTGCACCCTTAGGGCCCAGAAAGCGAAAGCAAATCAGGAGATAGAAATCTGCTGGTTTCGCCCGTGTCTGATGATTTTAAAGCCAACTGCGTGGTGCCAGCCTGCCAAGTCTGGGGTGCTGGGGCGACCCCGGGCTGGGGCAGGGTGGGCTGGTGTTCACCGGCTCCTCCGCCGTGCCGATCTTCCTGCAGCGCGTTCACCGGATCTGCCATGCAAGTGCGGGATTTTTTTTTTCCCTCCTCTTTTTTTTTTTTTAAATGCATGTTTTGTGAATGTGGAAATGCAGTGACCTTTCGCGGGGGCCGCCCGGAGCTCTGGCTCTGGCTGCCGGCTGCTCTCCCGCTTGTCAGGGAGATGAGGGCTTTGAGAGCTACGTGCAAACTCCAGGGCCTCTGGGCTCCAACACTCAGTTGCAATCGCGGTGATGAGTTCCCAGAGGGGAGGAAGGAGCTCGTTTCCCGTCTCTCCCCGTGTGCCTGGAGATGCCAGGCCCTTCACCAGCCATCAGCGGTGCTTCTTCGCATCCTATCCCCGTCCTCCTCGCATCTCCTCCCTGCTCGCTGCAATCTGTTCTTGGTGTGACCTTGTCCCCCGCTGCCGTCGCAGGAGGCTCCGGTGGCAAAACATCCCCCCTGTCCCCGAGGGCCCCTGGCAGTGGGCAGCCTGGGATGGGCTCGTGGTGCTGCGGGGGGACGGGGCAGAGCGCGGGGTGCCGGTGGGGAGGGTCTGGCTCCTGCCTGTGACTGCCGGCCCCGCATGGTCCCAGTGAGTTGTCCCCTTCCCCGGCGTCCTTGGGCACGGCGATAGGGCCGGTGGCCTCTCCGGGCTGTGGACAGGTCTGTGCTAGCCCTCTGCAGATAAGGGCTGTGCCAGCGGGGAGCCAACAGGAATGTTATTTATGTGGTTAAAGTTCACCCGCTGTTAGGAACCGTCCTGAGCACATGCTCACGGGGGGCTCGGGGTGGCTGAGACCAGGGCTGCCCTGTCCCTGGGGTGGCAGGGTGGCCCCAGTCCAGGTGCCACCATAGCCTTGGCCCTGCTGGGAGGGGGCTCTCGGGGCTGCTCCGGCTCCCGGGAGGATGCTCGTGGTCAGTGGGGTGGCCCAGACCCCAGCCCGGTGGGACCGGGGCTTGGCAGCAACACCCCGCTGCCGGCTTGAGGCCAGGGGAGGGCGGCGGGATGGGGCTGGTGGGATGGGGATGCTCCTCGCCGAGGCAGAGCTGCGGTCGGTGCTTTTGTGGCAGGGCAGTGGCTGGGAGCGGGATGCCCGGCCACAGGTGGGGAAACTGAGGCACAGAGCCAGCACAGTGGGGATTTGAGCCAGGGACCTCTCTCGGGCCGGGTGCCTCCCTCTGACCCATCCTGTCTCTGCTCCAGAGAGCTTCTGAGGTTTCGTGGGGTGAGTGTGCGCGTGTGTGTGCGCCCGAGCACGCGTGCACCGTCTGGCACCCAGCAGTCCCATTTCCTGATCGGGGTTTGGGTGTTACCATCATATAATTAGTCTGTAATTGCTCTGTAACGAGGTAGCAATCCTGCGGCGGGGCTGCGCTTAAAAGGGCTTCCCCCGCCCTGGGCCGCTCCCCGCAGCCCCCCGGCATCGCACCCCATCCTCCTCTGTGGGGTGCCGGGGCGCGTGGGTGCCTGCCCGTGGGGTCAACGCTGGCTCCGCTCCTCCTGGGAGCGGGACGGAGAGATCTGGGGCAGGATGTCCTGAAAGAGGGGTCTCCTCTGCGCTTGCCCCCCTCCCGCTCTGCTCCTTCCAGCGGGTGGCACTTGGGGGCACTGGGAGGTGGCATGTCCCCGCAGTGCCTGTGCCAGCCTGGCAGGCTGCCCCCGTGCCTATCAGCGCTGCCTTTCACTCCCTCCTGGCACCAGCCCCGCTGCCTCCAGGGCCCTTTGGGGATTTCCTCTGCCTCGCCCCCGCTCGTCCCCGCTGGCACGGCCACCCCGCTGGCGGGGTCCGGCTTGCCCAGACTGTGGCCACCGTGCCCTGCTCCCCCATTGCCCTGGGGGAAGAGCCACCCCCTGGCCCCACATCCCCCCCAGTGCCGCTGGGTGAGAAGGGGGCTCCTCTCCCTTCCCCCCACCCCGTGGGGCCGTTTCCCTCCGGTCCCGTTTAAACCCCCCCACCCCACAGCCGGAACGGAGAGTGCTGGGTATTTATAGCCTGGCACGGATGCTGGGAGGCAAACATGCGTGGAGGGGGGGTTGTTTTGGTCTTTTTTTTTTCCTCAATCCTCCTATTTTAAAGGCCAGGCTGGCTCCGCCGGAGGTGGGGGTGCCCACGCGCTGGCAGATCCCCTTTGTAAATCCTGGGAATGGGACCGAGCGTGCCAATCCGCCCCATCTCCTCCCCTCGCCATGCCCACGTGCTGCGTGGCACCGAGTTCGGGTGGGAGGGAGAAGGGGCTGGGTACGGACGGGCACCAGGGGAGAGCCCATCTTTTGGGGTGGCCCCAAAAGCCGCTCTCCCCACTCCTGGAGTGGGTTTGCATCCTCCTGCCCTGGGATGTGGCGTTGCCCTGCGAGGGATGCTCAGCCCCGGTTCTGGGCAGCGCAGGCAGAGGTGATGCAGTGAGAGACAGCGAGGAGGAGGAGGAGGAGAAGTCGTCCGAGGAAGGCTCGTGTGTGTGTGCCAGCCCCGGGTGAAGTCCACGTGCCCCACGCTCGCGTCCTGTGGGTTTGTTTTCCTCGGCAGCATCTCTTCTTTCAGGTCGGCTGAGCAGCGATGATTAGCAATTCCAGTTTTTATTGCGAGCCTAATGCCATCGCATTGCGTGCGCCTCTCCCCGCCCCATCACCCCCCCGCCTTCGCTGCCAGGTTTCTCCAGACAAATTGTTTGATTTGCTGTGTGGTTTTTGTTTCTTTTTTTTTTGCCCCCCCCCCCCNCCCCCCCCCCCCTCCCCCCGAATGGAGCGGATTGTCCGATTTGGAAACAACAAGCGACGGTTGCGTGTGAATGTAATGAATCTTTTAAAGCTCAACAAAGTGAGAGGTTGTCTGCGTGCCGTGGGGAGGGGGGTGCTGGGGGGGTGTTTAGGTGGTGCAGGACCCCTCAGCCTTGGGGCGCAGCGCTGGAGGAAGGGCTTGTGATCGCAGCGAGGCTGCGTGGGGCCTTATCTCATCCCTCATGTGCTGGGCTTATCACCAGACATGCTTGCGCTGCAGATAAGCAGGACCTTGGGTTCAGGCGCCGGCTGTCAGGGGGGAGCGATGCTCCGTGTCCCGGCGCGGGTGGGCAGCAGGGATGCACTGTGGGGGCCAAGTCTCCCCACTCGGGTGGGGGCACCGGTGCGGGGTCCCTCCGTGGCTCTGCTCCCCAACACCTCGGTGTGCAGGGGGGAGCACAGAGCAGCCCCCCCGCAGCTGCCGCGCTCCCGCCGGCGGGTGCAGGATGCGCCTTGTGTTGCATGGATGGTGCAGAAACTGGGGCTGGGAACTGCATGTCAGGTTCGACCCCGTCCCTTCTTCTCTTGGAGCAAAAGAAATTGCAAAAACCCCCATTTTTAGGCCAAGAAGATGACTGTGGGCTCATCTGGCTGCTCAAGTAGAAGTGGTGTATTCAAAATACCTGAGGAGGAGCCCCCAGCTTCTCTCCCCAACCCCCAAAATGCCAGTCTGCGCCAGCAGGAGCCCCGGACCTTGCTGGTGGTCTCTGCTCCGTTCCCAGTGGATTTATGGTTTGCTGGAAGAAGACCATTTTGGGTGCTGCGTGGCCATGCCGGTGGGCCCTGGAGGAGCCAGAGAGGGGAGATGTTCGTGCAGAAGTGCTGCCTGGTGCCGGGGCTGCTTGCAGGGCACGGTGGGTGCTGTCCTGGCGGGGCAGGAGGACCTGCCATGGGGCCAAAGTCCCTTGGGGTGGCCCTGGGGAGGAAATCCCTGCCTGAGGCTGTCTCATCCCCCTTGTGCCCGGTCAATCCAGGCTCACTGAAGGCAAATTTACTCTTCCAAAGTACCTTTGCAAGATGCTGGGGGGTCAGGGTGCTGCAACGGGGAAGCCCTGCCATGCTGCTGCCTGTGCTGGGAAGGGTCCTCGTGCTGCAGTGGCGTTTCGGTGGGGGCTCCGGTGGCAGCCCCGGGGCGGGGGGGAACGGCAGAGGGTGCCCAGGGAGGTGCGGGCAGCCGGGCTGGGGATGGGCACGTCTCCTGCTCTTCCTCCCCGTGATCAGGCGGGGCGATAAGAGGTGCGGAGGCAGGTGGCTGGGGCGATGCCCTGCCTGCAGCCAGGGCCTCGTGCTGCCTGCTCGTAAACAGGCTGTTATTGTTTGTGCACTGCCCGGCAGTGCCCCAGGGCTGCTTGTGCAACCGGGGCGGGGAGCTGGCTCAGAGCACTGTGGAGCTCATTGCACCCCAGATGGAGGCTCCTCGGCCGGATCCAGCTCCAGGAGCGCAGGGAAACCCCAGGCTGCGCTCGTGCGGAGCCGGCAGCCCCTGGGTATGAGCTGCCCCTTCTCAGCATCGAGCTCCCCAGCACGGGGATGCCACGTGCAGCTGTGCATTAGAGGGGTCCTCGTGGACGTGCCTGCCGAGACCCTCTCCGTGCCACAAAGTTGCTTCACCCTCAGCAGGCAAAGCAGTTTTGGGACTCGCCTTTCCTGCGGGAAATGCCCAGGACCGACGCCGCATCCCCGAGCAGGGCGCACCGCACGGCCCCGCTCGCCCCACGGGCTGGAGCTGGGGTGAAGCAAGCAGGCGTGGTATGTGGCCACCCCGGTTCTGGGCTGTAGGTGAGCCTGGAGAACAGGGGAAAACAGGGCAGGGTTTTGTCTTCTTGAGTGTTTCCTCCTGCTGGAGGAAGCACGGCCATGGTGGTGCTGGCACGAGGAAGTCCCGCGGTGGCCCGGTGCGGATGCGCTCTGGCTCTCGGCCACCATGGCCCTGGCGAGCAGAGGGGCTCAGCTGCGTGCACTGCTCAGCAGGGATGGTGACGGGCACCCACCACCCTGGGTCGTGCACGTGGCATCACTGCCCATCACTGCTGGGCAAGGGCGACCGAAATTGTCTGTGACCACAGGCACCCCGTCAGATGATCCAGCATGGTGTTGAGTCCCTCTTGACCCATTTTATGAGGTTAAAAATGCACTATTTGCTCTTCCCATATTGCTGTTTTCAGCACCCAGGCAGGTGGTGCCCGGCCAGTGCCCGCTGGTGGGTCCCTGCTCCTTTCCCAAAGCACAGAGCCCGCTCCCACTGCCCGGAGGCAGCGCTGTCCGGGGCATGAAATACATCTGAAGCACGACATAACGCAGCGCCGGGCTTCGCTTCGAGCCGGTGCCAGCGCATTCGGGGCCAGGACTGGCAGCAAGGGGCTCGGGCAGCGGTGGCTGCCGGCTGGGCGGCGTGGCCATCCCCGGCGGAGGGCTGGCGGGTGCCTGGCGTGGCCGGGAGCAGCGGGAGTGGCGTGAGAGCTGGCGCGCACAGGGGTGTGTATGTGTGCGAGCGCCTGTTTATATAGGAAGGAGCCAACCTGCAGTTTCAGATTTCAGACCTTGCTTATCAGCCGGGCCGTCCCTGCCGCGCTCGGACGTGGCGGCTCGTGGAGGCGGCCGATGCTTCTCCCCCTTCCGTGCCATCCCGAGGCTCCCTGCCTTGGCACCGAGCCCACCGCCCTCCCCACGGCCGGTGCCGTGGCCCCGGCAGCGCCCGGCGAGCAGGTAGGCTGTGCCGGCTGTGGGTGCTCTGCCCTCACAGCCTGGCCTATGGCGGGGGTAAGGGAGGGACCGAAGGGGTGGAGGAAGAGCCCCGAGGGCTGGAGCGAAGGGGATGGAGATGCTGGAGTGGTCTGCGCTGCACTGGGGCAGCCAGCGAGTCAGGCTTTGCTGGAGGACGGCTGCAGAGCTGCTCACGGGGCAAGGGCTCCCGAGGAGAGGGGCTTGTGGACGCAGCCCTGGATGTCAGCGCGGTGGAGGCATTTGCACCGTGCCCAGGGGCGAGCGGCGCATCCCACCCGGCACGGCGCGCGGGAAAGCCCGGCTGCGCTCTCCCAGGGGTTAAACTCCTTGCAGAGAGCTAAATGGAAGGTGTGGCAGCACGATAAGGCTGGCAAGGCTGGGAGTGGGGCAGAGGCACCCAAGCATGTACACTCAGCTCCGCTTCCAGCCGGGATGTGGGGTGGGATCCTGCCCACCCAGCAGTTCATGGCTGGGAGGCGTTGTGCCTGTGCCCGGTGGCACGGGCTGGCTCTGAAGCTGGGGGCAGCCGCCGTCCCTACCCTTAGTTGAGCTGGCTGGGGAATCATGGTGGGGAAGCACTGCTTAAAATCACCTCTCCTCCTGGGGGAGAGACCCAGCTGCATCGCCTGCTTTGTTCTGTTTAAAGGGTTGTTTTAAGAACGGCTTTTTTAAAGCAACCCTCTGCTGTACCCTGCCATACCCTCTGCTGTACCCTGCCATGCCTCCCTCTGCTTTCCCGGAGCCTGGAAAAGCCCCTTCCTCCCCAGTCCCTCCAGCCGAGCTGCTGCCATCTTGCAGAGCAGCGAGAGGGATGGCGATGCCAGCACCCTGCAAGCACCGGAGGATGCTCCGGCACCGGGCAGCGGTGGGTGCTGCGGCCCCTGTTCGGCAGCTGGCAGCAGCGTGTGGCTGTTGTAGGTCTTCTCTGGTCTGTAGCGTGGGATGGCTGCGGTTTCCATCCCGTTGCTCCCAGCCATCCGCGGGGATGCCCGGGAGATGGGAGCGATCTCCCCACTGCTCTCCAGCGCTGACAGGGCGGTGGGTTCATAGCTGAGTCTGATCCTGGCACCATCCTCCTCCTTCCTCCTCCTTCCTCCTCCTTCCTCCCTATTGCTCCAGCGATGGTGGGTGAAGAACCAGGCTCCGGTCTGGAGCAAAGCGCTCCCTCCTCCCAGCAGCATGTCCTTCACTCCATCCCGGTGCCACAGGGCCACTAATTAATTTTGTGACAAGGAGGGACCTTTAGCAGCTTCTGGTGATGCCCAGTATAGCACAGAGCTGGGATGTCACCTCTGCGGTCCCCGCACGGTGCCTGCTCTGCCCTGCTGGGGCAGGGAGATGTATGGGGAGGGAGAACACATCGGGCAAGTCAAGTCCGTGGCTGTTTTTTTTCCACTTGCTGGTTTCCTAAGGAGTTGAGGTTTGCGATCACGCTCCCTTGTCCATTCCCTTGACTTCTGGGCTAGATTGGGCTGGGGACACTGGTCTCCATGCACGTGGAGAATTCTCCCCTGACCCAAACCCGCAGGGAAGCAGGAGCCACCGTGCCACAGGTACCCGGCAAAGGGATCTCCCACCTCTCCGGTACCCGACTGCTCTTCCCATGGGTATCCAGCCCATCTCTGCCCTCTGGAAACTCGGCACAAGCCTCCGGCTCTTCCCAGCGCTGAGCAAACCAGTTCCTTGTAGAGGGCAGCCACCGCGCTTGCTCCCCTCGCCTAACCCTGATGCAGGTCCCCAGCCCCGGCACCTGCGAGCATCCTCGGGGGGACGCTGCGGGCAGGTGCGTCGGCGAAGGGCTCATCCGGGCTGCGCCGCCACCGGCAAAGGCATCGCCAAGGGCCCTCTCCGGGCTGGGACTGGCCCAGCTCCAGCACCAGCCCGGCTCAGCGACTCCCGTCCTGCCGGCTTCCCTCCCCAGGCATGGCAGCGGGCGCGGGGCTGGGGCCGGAGGCTGGGTGGCCGGGCTGGGCTGTGCTGCAGCTGGAGGCTGAAGGCTGCATCTCTGCGCCGAGGCGGAGGGAGGGCTGGGGCAGTGTTTATTTACGTGATGCTGGGGGAGAAGGGGGAACCGGCAACAGGCTCATTTGCAAATGGGATTTCTGGGAAGTGGAAAGCTGGCGTGCGTTCAGCCTGGAACTGTCCTGATTTCCAATTGGAAACATCCCACGGTGACTAAACTTCATTCAGGGGAAGATCTCGTTCTGCAGAGCTGACGCCGCGCTACTCAACTCGCCCGCGGTGTTTGCACCATTGTGGAGGTGGCTGCGGGGAGGGGGATGAGGAACAAGACGAGGGCTGTTTGGTGGCACAGAGGCGTGCCCTGTCCCCGCGCTGGCTTTGCACCACCCTGGGAGACTCTGAGGGTCCGGTCTGGAGGGGTGCGGAAGGTTCGCATCTCCCTCTGCTTTTCCCGCAGCAAATTTCTTGCTTTTCCCCTGCAGCTGCCCCCCGGGGCTGCTCTCGGCTTTGTGCGCTGATTAGGACACGGTTGGGAAGCTGGGAACAACCAGTGATTCACCGGGAATCTGTGCCCGTCTGCCCCGGCCACGGCCCTGCCACACCAGGGTGTGGTGGGCTGGAGATAGCAATAAAACCGGGGCCATCCCATCCGAGGGCAGCGAGGGAGTTGCTGCGCCCGTCCTGGCACTGGTGCTGATGGCCAGGCTGAGCGTTTAATGGTCAATGGAGGAGGCTGGTGGCTCGATATGGCAAGCACCTGCGGATAGCTGAGCTCTTGGTGGGTATTAATAGGAATCGGAGGGTGTCCAGCCTGACCTGCCCGCCGGAGGCTGTGCCCCAGGACGGCTGTGCTGGAGACAGGAGCTGGCAGATCCCCCGGAGCCACGGGGAGCACCCAGATCCCCAGTGCTCACATCCTGGTGCCACTCCGAGCTCGGCAGCGGGACCCGGTGCCTTGGTCAGCTGAGGGTTACGGGACCCCTGGGATTTGGTGCAGAGAGCCCTGACACGCTGATTTATCGCTGCCTCCGGAGACCCGTTCTGGCTGTGTCAGCTCGGCGCAGGGCTCGGGGGATCAGCTGTGGCTCCCCCCTGTCGGTGCTGGGGCCAGGAGGAATCGGAGGCACCCATGGGTGCTGGGCTCAGCTCCTGCCCATGGCGGATCCCACCCACAGTGGCTCTTCCCGGGCACTCAGGAGCACTTTTGGCTGCTCCCCACGTTGCACCCACACGGTGATCACAGGCTGCTCTCCAGGGCTGTGGGATGCGCTGCAGGGGCTGCAGGGACTGCAGGGTCAGAGACCCTCAGCCAGCCCCGAGCTGCCCGGGGCCGGTGCTCGCCCCATCCTTGGGAGCTATTTGGTGCAATGCACTTGCACAACCGAGACGTGTGCGCTGTTGCGTCACAGCGCGGTTACAAGCTGTTCCAGGGCCTGTGAAGGTACAGGATGAGATCTAAAAATGGAGAGTTTCCCCATATACCGCCATCACACCCATGCTGACGTAAGGGAAGTGTGGCATTGCACGAGGAAGGCAACCGGGACAGCAGTCGTGTTGCTGGGGAGGGTGATGGGCTGCCCGCGATGACAGCCCTGGCCTGGCCAGCTTCGCTGCGGCACGGGAGGCAGAGCTGAGCTGCTCCTGCCCGGGGGTAAATCCCTTCGGGCACACGTGGCCACGCTGGGCCATCTTGGCCAGCAGACCATGACGAAGCCTGGTGATGCATGAACCTCTTTGCAGAGACCCAAGCGTGCCGCTGGCCTCCACCCAGCCTCGCTGCTCCGGCAGGTGTGGGGCTCCGCGCCGGCATGGCACGGCACAGCCGGCTATGCCAGGAATGTGCCGAATGCGTCGGGACTTGACTGCGGGAGGTCGGGGCGCAGAGCAGCCGATGAATCACTTGGAGGGTTGGCAGCGGCGTGGCGAAGCTCGTGAGCTGGGGCAGAGCCAGAGCTGCCGCAATCCCCCAACCCAGAGCCTCCCCGAACCCAAACGCCCATGAGGACCGTGCCGGCAGCGCTCTGCCAGGGTCCCGCGGTGGCAGTGGTGCCATGCAGGCTGGCAGCGGCGGTGTTAGCAGAGCAGCGCGCTGTGTTGTGCCCCCGCACCCTGGGGTGCTGTGTTTACAACTTTATTTTTCATCCGTATGAGCGCAGCCGTTTGCTGAAGCACTGGAGTGAGAGCAGCCCGTGGGAGATCCGACAGCGGAAAATTGGTAATTTAGACAAAAAAAAAATCAAGAGGCGCTGCAGGGAGCGGTACAGCCTGCCGTGGCTGATCGAGCCCAGGCCGGGGCTCACCCCATTCCCTGTCCCGGTGGGCTCGGAGGCAAGTGGGAATAGCAGCGCCCGGCTCTGCAGAGCCCCAGGACCCACCCCAGCAGCACCCCGCACCAGAGCATCGCTGCAGCCTTCTCCGGGCTCTGCGCCCTCCGAGTGCTCCGAACTGGGGATGTTTGCAAGGAGCTTGTGGCTTTGTGTCCCGCGTGGGTGTGGGGAAAGGGAAATTCAAAAGCTGTGTGGGCGCGGGGAGCCGAGCCCCGCTGCCGGCGGGTCTTATCAGCCGCTCCGTGCTTATTTACAGCTCACTCCCGTCTGTGGTTTTTTAGCCATTTGATGGTCTTATATCATGATTAAAACCATCCCCACGGCAGCCCTCCGCTTTCCAGCCTGTGCGGGGTGGTGCCGTGCAGATGTTTGTCCAAGGCTATTTCTGAGCACTCGCAGCCCGGACGCCCCCAGGGCCGCGGCTGAGGCTGGAGAAGGCGAAATTCGCTGCGCGTCGGTGTCCGAAAGCTGGAGCTGGGCTGCGGTGCCAGCGGGGCGTCGCGGGCTGTGAGTACCTCCAGACCCACGGGAGCCCGTGGGAGCTGGGACGGGGATGAGGACGGGGACTGAGCCCCTTCCATGCCCCTCTGCGTTTGCAGGGAGACGTGGCGGCTGTCCTGGGGTGGCCAAGCCGGCGGAGCCTGGCATGGGATGCTCCTGGGGCAGCGGGGGCCCGGTGGCACCGGCTGGGCTTGGGGCCAGGGGGGATGCGGGTTTGCTCCCCAGGTGCCGTCGTGCCCCAGGGCTGTGCATGGGCTGAGCAGGGCTCTACCGGCTCCTGGCGATGGCACGGCCGGAGGTTAATCATTCAACCCCTTTGCAGGTTGGGTAATGCGGCCAGTGGCGGGGGGGTGACGGGGACATCTGTCCATCTGTCCATCTGCTTCCCAGACCGCGGACATAGGAGGAGCCCCTGTGCTCCTCCTCCAGCTCTGGGTGCCTGTGTCCCCTCTCCGTGGGGATGCACACGGTGGTGATCCGGACAGCCCCGTGGGTACCATGGCACGTGGGAGACCCTGGCATCAGGGCGCTGGCAGCACCGCGCGCCAGCCGAGCGGCAGCCTTGGGAGCTGAGCCGGCCCCCGGCACGGCCGAGGGAGCCAAGAGCCACGGCTGGGTTGTAAACACACTCGGATAACGTTACAGCCATTGATGTTCCTTGGAAAAGCTGCGTGAAGGGAGAGCTTCGGGACCCCTGAGCTGAGAGATCCCATCCTGCCCCAGCTCCCACAGGGAGGAGGGGGTGGACGTGGAGCAGCCCCCACCCCGCTGTGCTGCCCTGCTCCTCGGGGGGCAGAGGGCTGTGGGGCTCAGCCCCCAGGGACGGGGGAGATTGGGGCTTCCCCGTGGCCGAGCTGCTTATGGCTCGGCTGGATGCAGAGGCAGGATACGGCCCTCGGCGCTGCATGGGGATGTGCAGGGCTGCTCCCGGGGCCCATGCTGCCGAGGGAGCAGTTTGGGGTGCACAGAGACATGACGCTGCGGGAGCGGCCAGGGGTCCATGGGGTGTGCGGAGCCCCTTGGAAACCCCTTTGCATCCCCGGCAGGTTGGGCTGCGGTGGCCTGCCGCACCGCGGTGCTGTTAAAGGGGCTTTCAGTGCGAGCAAAGGATGCCTTCCCATGCGCGTCCCGCAGCGGCGCAGTGCCGAGGGGGTTAAGGCTGCCGGCAGCTGCGGTGGTTGTTAATGATTGATACCGATGACGGTCTCCATGGGCTTGGAAGGAAATCATCTACCCCGGCTGTGCGAGAGCCACCGGCTTGGCAAGCAGCATGGACGGAGGGGAAGCGCGGTGGCACCGGTGAGTGCGTGCGTGTATGCGTGCGTGCAGCGTCGGCATGGAGCCCGGCCATGGCACACGTGGGCCATTGTCTGCGGCCAGTGCCTGGAGGTGGCCGGGAGCAGCCGGGGCCCGGAGGGCGGCCAGCGCAGTGATGGGCGCAGCTGGAAATCTGGCAGGCGCAGAGCGCGGCAGGGAAGGCACCGCGGTGCCCGTTGCCGTCGGGATGCGGGTGTGATTATCGCGTGCAATGGGTTAAGCAGGTGCTGAGGATTTGTCCCAGCAGGATTTTCCTAGTGCCGCTGCCATAATCCCCGCTTCTGACCTGACCTGGCTGGGTGAGGTTGGGGCCAGGTTTGTTTTGATGCCTCGTACCAGCGATTGTGTAGGACAGGTATTTCTGCTTGCTGGAAGCGGTTTCTTAAAGAGCTTAGCGAGAGGTTTAAACCGTCCAGGTCTGGGTCTGGCTTGCAGCTCGGAGGCTACATTAGTGGATCACCTTTGGCAGAGGTGTCGCAGCTGCGCAGGCACCTCCGTCTCCCCCAGCCGGGTTTCGGCGGCAGCGCCAAGCCCAGCCGCGAGCCGTGGCCCTGCCACCCCAGCTCCCTGCGGCCGCAGCGCCGGGCCAAGGGAGGGGGAAGGTCTGCAGCCCCACAGCAGTTCCAGGTCTGTGGGAGGCTGCAGAGTGCGGGGGGAGAGGCTGAAGGATCGCATCCTGATCCAATAAACGCTCTTCATGTCTCGTGTCCGCTTGCCCGTGCTGGTGCCCCGTGCATCTCGGTGTCTGACGCAGTCCAGCTCAGTGTGCCGGCAGCCCTTCGCCCTGGCCCCTCGCCTCCGAGCCTCGCAGTGTGCATTTGCATCTGTCCATGACTGATTTCATCCCCGCTGGGCCCCGGGGGAGTCCGCTCCCAGGCCACCCCGCGGCTGGGGAAGGATGCTTGGCCGGTGATGCCGCAGCAGAGCTGCCAGCTGCCGTGAGACTGCCCTGTCCCACGTGGGCACGGCAGCTTGGGGAGCCTGGCGATCCCGTGCACATGGGGTTTGGGTTCTGTCCCCAAGGAGGGATGATGGAGCAATGTGGTTAAAGCAGGGACACGCACTCAGCACTGCCAGGGCGTGGACCGTGACCTGTTCTGCCCCGGGTCCTGGCCCACCCTGTCACACTGCTGTGACACTCCCCAAATATCACCCGTGCGTATGGGATGCTGCTGCGCCTGCCCCGAGCTCTCCGTCTCCCACAGCAGCACGTTTTGGCCGGGCCGCCCCTGTGGACCATGCCTGTGATGGAGCCGGGGTTGCCAGGGAGATAAAACACAAACTCCCGGTGCTTTTTATGCTTTTCCCTGACCCCAGCTGGAGCAGGAACGGGGGACTCGCCCTCCCCGCCGCCAGCAACGCTGGCTGCCAGCAGCCGCTTTGTTCTCTGGAAATCCCCTGAATTCCTCCTGCTCCCGGCCATCCCGCTCTGCGGTGCCGAGGACAGTGGGGCTTCTCCCACTCTCCATCCCTGTGGGCTCTGGCCAGCCGCGATGTCCCTACTCGGGGCCACTGCTGCCCCTGCACCAGCCCGGCGGTGTGGCAGCGGTGATGTTGCATGCGGGTTGTGGGCGCGCGGGAGCCGCCGTCTGCCCTTGCCGAGGACTTTGCCCTGGCTCGGCAAGCCCGGCATGGCAGCCCTGCTGCTTCCCAGCCGGGTCCAGATCAGGCTTTTCTGCCTTCCCTCCCGGCAAGGGTCCCACGGGGACTCGCAGGGCTGATGGCGAGCGTGTGCTTGCAGAAGCCTGGCCTGGCCGCGGTGCTCCCTGGCTGCAGCCTCTCATGCCGAAACCCTCCCGAGGTGGTTTGCGTGGGGCACAGCTCTCCGGGCAGAGGCTGCTTGCTCCGGGGAGGGTCTCGCCGGCATCGGTGGTGGGCGGTGAGCCGGGGTGCTCCCTGCCTGGGCACCGCGGTGGCAGCTGATGTGCAGTTTGTCACAGGGGTGAGGTGGCAGCAGGGACGGGCGCTCCGACTGGCACCCCCCGTCCTGGGGCTGCGCTGTAGCAGCACCCAGCACAGACAAGGGCAAGAGGCAAAATTAATCCCAGAAGCAGCTGCACTGGAGGGGGAGCACGGCAGGACCGTGCCTGCGGGCCCTGTGGTTAGGGGCGCGGGTGCTGCTTGGCTGTGCCCCCGTGCCGGCACCGAGCCGGGCGCGGGAGGAGGCTGTGCGTGCGCGGGAGCCTGGTTTCGTTAGCACGGAGGGCTGTGCTGCCTCTTGGCCCCCGGCCCTGATGGATGCGGTGCCGGAAACGCTTGCTCAGCTGGATGGCGGGGCCGGGATTAGGACAGGGATGAGGTTATGGAGGAGAACCGGCTGCCGATCCCTGCCGTGCCGGGAGCCAGCCAGCCGGCAGCACCGCGGGGATGGGCCGGAGGGAAACCTCAGCGTGCGGCTCCGCACCGAGGTCTGGTTTTCAAGTGCCCACAAGCTGCTTTCTTCCCAAAGGCTGATCTCGCTGCAAATCCGGCAGGCGCTGGGGTTTCCAGGGCTGCCGGTTGGCTCTGGTGAGCCCATGGCGGTGCCCGGCCAGGCACAGGGGTTTCTTGCAGCTCTCCATCCCACCTTTGCCTCCGTCTCCTCTTCCCTTGCAACCTTTTCTCCTTTCGCTGCCCTCTCCCAGGGCTGGCATGTACCTCTTGTGAGTCCAGGGCAATTCGGAAACATCGAGCAGCGGTTCCCACCGGGTTGTGGCCCAGGCTTTTGGCCAGGGCCAGGGCTGGCACAGGACACGCTGCGGCCGGCCCAGCCCTGCCGAGGGCATGGGGAGTACGCAGGGCTAGCTTTTGTTTTTTCCTGCTTGAGCCACCCAACGGGGGTTGAAGTAGCTGCAGCGATGGAGCAGCCCGGGGCCTCGCTCGGCAGAGAGCCGGAGCTGGGGACGGCCCCGCACAGAGACGCTGGAGCAGCCGAGCTGCTGGCACTCGTCCTCTGGCTGCAGTGACTCCGCCAGACCCGCTCGCACTGCGCCTGCAGAATTTAATTTTAATTTTTTTTTTCCTATTGCATCTCAAGCACGCACTGCGCTGGCCCCACGGGGCAGAGCCGAGCCCCCTGCACCCCCTGTGCTGAGCGGGACGGCCCCGGGGGTGTGGAGGGTCCGGTTTATTAGCGCATTATAATGCATTTGCTCTTTTCCTGGGCTCCCCTTGCACTTGCTCATCTGAGGGTGGATTTTCTCTGCCAGCCCCCTTGCAGGGGCCGTGGGTGATGGGGTGACCCCGCGTCCCTTCCCAGGGGTGCTGAGCGCTGCAGTTAACTGGGAGAAAAGGGTTTTCAAGGGCTCCAGTTGGAGGAGAGGGATGTGGCTCAGGAGGAGGGGGAGAGGTGAAGAAAGGGCTAGAAAAACAGAGGAAGGAGGCCAACGTGCAGGGCGTGTTTGGCTGGTGGCCACGCAAGCCCCTTGCTTGGGAGCTGCCTGGATGCTCGCCTCGAGAACACGGGTAAAACCTCCAGACGAAGGGTTTTCATTATCGCTTCGGAGGGGGGTTGCAGGCAGCCTTGGCCGCCTGCCTCCTCCTCCTCCTGCTGCCTGCCACGGTCCCAGGGTGGCAGAGCCCAGCAGCCACGACGGTAACCCCTCCATCCCAGCTGAGCCCCCCGAGGAGCCGGGGCGATGGGGGCGGCGAGGCGCCTGCCGGAGCTGAAATTCGGGTTGGGGCGTGGGAGGACAAGGCGGTTGCATCCCCGTGGCGCGCAGCCAGCCTGGGAGCTGGAGGGACGACGTTAGCCTGCGGCGAGTGCTTGCAGGGGAGCCCCACGGCTTCGGCGTCACGCCCCGGCTGGTGCGACCCGATGCAGGGCCGGCGGGGAGGGGGTGGTCGGGCTCCCGTAGCCCCCCTGCCTGGCTGTTCTGCTCTGGATTTAGGGCTTGGCAGGCTCCGGCATCTGGGCGGTGAGCCTGCACCTCCCCTCCTCCCGCCTGCTCACTGCCCTCGCAGCCGCCAGATAACAGCCAGGAGCCCTGACGCCCCGGGGAGGGCCGTGGCGCAGGAATGGTTCCCATTAGCTGACGTCTGCTGCGTGCTGGGGGATTTTGGGGGCTGCTTGGCTGCATCCAGCCTGCCGAGCTGGGCTCGCTGTCTGCTCTTGGGGGGGACTCCCCCTGTGCTCCACACAAGCCCTCAGCGGGCTTTTTCCAACCCCCCCGGTGCATCCCACCGGCCCCACGTCCGATGAGGAGCTCTCGCCGTGAGGAGGGGTCCCCACGCAGCCGGCTGGGAATCCTGCCCAGCAGGAGCACGGCTGGCATCACCCGCTGGTGCTTTGCCCCACGGCGAGGCGTGCTGGGAGCTTACTGCTCCCTGCACCCACTCCCCCGGAGCTGGCTGCCGGCACCCTGGATGCAGCGAGCCCCGGCGTGGGCTGATGCCGGGAAATCACTCCCAACTGTCACCATTTCACCTGCTCCTTCCCAGCTGGGGCGGCGTTAACTCCCTCGCACCCTCAGCTGCAGCCGAGAGCGGCTATAAAGCAGCCCCCCCCTCCTGCCCACTGCTGCTCTGGCATGGCTGGGTTGCACCCGGTGCCGCTCCTGCCCACACTGCAGGGCGATGTGGTGGGGGTTGGCACCCACACACTGTGCCGGTGACTGTGGGGGTCCTCGGGTTTTGCTCGGGGATGTGCCCCAGCTGTGGTTTGTGGGTTGCAAGAGCTAGAAAGCCCTGAGTTTCATGGGCTGGGGCAGGGCAGGGGGGAGCCGGGAGGGTTGTCCTCCTGCTCTCAACAAACTTCAACTTTGCGGAAGGAGAAGCAAAGCAGCGTGGAGTGAGTTTCGTTCTCCAGTTATTGCATTTGTTCCCTTCTCTTGCTCCTCACCTTTATGAAAAACCAAGAGGAGGTTTAGAGGGTTTTTCCTTTGATGTTTATCCTGGCTCTTCTCCCCTGGGAGGTCCAGGGGAGCCCCCCACGCCTGAGCTGCCGTTCGGAGCCCTGAAGCGTGTCTGCTTGATCGGCCGCGGAGGATGCCGTGTCCCTGCCCACCCCCAGATCGTAATGACTGTGAAATAGCCCAGCTGGTGCAGGGAGAACGGCGCCTGCTCCGGGCTGGCGAAGCTGGGCTTGAACCCGGGTTAAAGGCTCCCAGAGCAGCCCCTGAGCCCGGCGCAGCCCCCTGTGCCACTGAACTGGGGTGACGGGGGGTGAAACCCCCTGTTGTGGGGGACGGTGCCTCCGGCGCGGGCGAACTCTCTGCCTCCTGCCTGCAGCGTCCGGCACGCCCAGGAGCCACCTTTCCTGCTCCTGCCACCCCTTCCCCCGGGACTGCTGTCCCCAAAAGGGGCCACAGCTTCGGCTGGCGGCTCCCCTTCCTCTGCGGCAGCCCCACCACCGGGTGAGCATCGGCTTTGTCGTACGGCGGAGGGCTGGCACGCTCCCATGGGCCGTTGGGGGACCTTGGCCCCTGGCTGCTTCACTGCGGAGGGCGGCGGTGACTGAGGAGCGGGTGAGTCGCTGCTGCGGGGACCCGGGGAAGGCCAGCGCCGGTGGGTCTGCCAGCGGTGCGGACGCAGGCACGAGGCTGGTGCTGCCCGCGGGTGTTGTGGTGGGCAGGTTTCTCCGTGCGTGCGTGTCTTGCCCTGTGGCTAGTGGCCAGCAGTGTGCCAGCAAGGAGATCAGCGGCCACACCGCTCGGCTCCTCCATGCCCAGAGAGCAGCTCCAGCCCAGGGTGCCCTACAGGGATGGATTTAGCTGGTTTGGGAGCGGTAAAGCCGCTGCGTTGGCACATCCTCTGCCCGCGCTGAGGACATGGTTCCCGTCCCTAGCTGTTCCCCACCACCCTCCTGGCAGGGACCGCTTGTGCCAGCCGAGGGGCAGCGGGAGCATCCCTGAGCCGGGCACTGGTGCTGACCCAGTTCGCCGCCCCGGGCTGACCGGCTGGCATAGCTGCAACTTCGGGGCACCGGTTTTTGGGAGGAGCAGGTGAATGATGCAATGGCCAGGAGAGGCCGGGCTGAGCAGCACCGCGGGCGGGTGGTGTCCTGAGGTGGTCCCGGGGTGCTGGCGGAGCAGGGACGTGGCATGATGGAGGCCAGCTGGCTTTCTGTGCTCCGCTTCCTTCTTTGGAGGTTTCTTTGAAATGTCAGCGCTGCCTTCCCTCCCTCCCATTATCATAACAGTCCCGATGTATTTGCATTCGCTTTCCAAAGTGCCGAGCCCAGGCGGAGCGGGGGGGGGCACCCCAAATCGGGCTCCCAGGGCTCCCCCCTCTTAACCTGCTGGGATGCAAAGGGCTCCCCGCACTTTCGGGGGTGCTGAAGCCCCGTTGCTGGATGCCCTGCAGGGTCCCGTGTCCCCCCTCAGCTCAGTTGTTCGGTGGTCAGTGCTCCTGCCCATCCTGCTCCCTGGGATTTTCTCCTGGTGTGACCTGGAGGGGGGAATATGGCGGGGGGGGGAGCGGGGACGGTTTGGGGACAGAAGCAGGGGGAAGGGATGCAGCCAGTGAATCCAGGGCAGCGACAGAGCTCATCTCAGCGCAGCTGCCTCCCTCGCCGTGACATCCCCCCTTCCTGGGCAGCAGCCCCCCACGCACCGCTGCCCTGCCGGGGTGGGGGGCCCTGGCAGCCCCCCGTCTTGCCCCTCTCTCCCTTCGCCTGCCGCCGGCTGCTCCCCAGCGCTGCACCTGGGCTGGGGGAGGCGGCGTGTGCAGCGCTGCCCTTCGCCTCTCCTCTGCGCGGGGACGCGAGCGGGAGCTGTTTGTCCTCGTCGCCTGCCGGCTGGCTGCCACACACCGGGGCTCGCCAGCCCCGGCTGCACCGGAGCTGCTGGCACCCGCAAAAGCTCCGCCGCGGCTGCCACCGGGAATGCCAACGCCACTGGTGCAGGGCTCAGGGGACTGGGACACCTGGGAGAGGACAGCGAGACCCTTTACCCACCACTGGCATCCCCCTGCCCGCGTGGGGCTGCTGCCCCCATGGCACGTGCCATCGTCTCGTAGCGTGGCGGCAGGCGGCACGGGGCTCGCCGTGCCCACCGCTGCCATGGTGGGAGCCGGGAGCCGGTGCTGAGCTGGGAGGGCCCCTGGCATCATGCTGAAGTTTCGGGCGGACCGGCGGGTGAGGTAGGACCCCAGGGTGGGCTGGTGGGGGCTGGGGGGGCCGTGGGCAGGCGGTGGTGGGGGACCCTCAGCCCGGGCAGTGGCTGCTGCATTGCAGTGCTTGGGAGGCGATGTGAACTCGGGAGTTTCTGGAGCGGGGTCAGCCGAGGGAGCCGCTGCCGGGGGGTGGTTTAAGGAGGTTTCCCCGGCTGTTCCCGGGGTCTTGCCACACCTGGGAGTGGGGGCAGACCTGGGGGTGGGGGGGAAGCACCAGGGTGGGTGCCAGGAGGAGCCGTGGGGGCTGCAAAGCAGGGTGTGTGTCCTGGGCTTGGCGGTGGGGCGGGGGGAGAATCCAGCCTGCGGGAACGGAAACCTCCTGCGGCGCGGGGTTGTGAGCAGGGTTGGGTGGTCGTCCTTGGCTGTGGTTCGGGCACGCTGGCAGGTCCTGGCAGCCCCCGCTTTCCAGGGCTGGGGCGGTCGGGGTGCTGCTCGCTCGGCATTTGCACCCTCCCCATGTGTCAGCATCACGGGGGGCCTGGGACCTGCCCCGGTACCACCACATTATGCCACTCCAAAGTCACCTGCCGGGGGCAAACGGTCCAGGAGCGGCACCAGCCCCGGGTGACAGAAACCCCCTTTGCTGCTGTTGGAGCGTGGGCTGGGCAGGCTGTCTTGGCAGATAACTCGTGTCAGTCGTGGCACAGAAAAGCCCGGCGCTGGGGGGTTTGGGGAGCGAGTGCTGCCCCTCGTTGCAGGGTGCACATTGCCCAGGTTTTTAAGGTGACCCCAAGCGAGGGGGAGGGCTGGCAGAGGAGAGCAGATCCGTGGCAGGGTGCAGGATGGGACCTGCAAGGGGAAGCAGCTCTCAGCAAGGCTTTTTTGGGCAGAAAGCGGTTAATATCTTCAGAGCCTGGCTGGAGCCCAGGTTCGGGGTGAAGCATGTGTGGATGGGATGGTCTTGGCAGCTGCGTTTTCTTGCTCAAACTTCCCCTGTTTTGCTGACACGCAGAAGTTCGGCAGCGTTCGGGGCTGTTGGCGTGTTAGCTTCGCGGGTGGCTGGGGGCACCCGTGTCCTGGTGGCCGGCAGCTTTGGGAAGGAGGGGTGTCACGGGGACGGGGTCCAATGCAAACTTCGCGGGATGGATCCCTGAACCTGCGGGTGCCCCTTGTCCTTTCCTCCTGACACAAATCCAGCAGCAAGGGCCCCCGGGAAGCAGCGTGTGAGCGGATTCCCCCGCCGGAGCAGCAAGGTGCTGGCAATACCGGCTCTGCGGGACGGGGCAGGGACACGGCAAACGCTGCCAGCCGAGCCCGGCAGGAGCCCTGCCTCGTTCCTCCCGGCGCTGCTGGGGAGCCCTGCACCACCGGCAGCGGCTGCCTTTGGCTGCACCCCAGCATCGCCGAAGCAGCACCAGGGCTGGGGCTGAGCTGGGCCTGATCCAGCTGCAAGAGCTTGTGCTGGTGGGTCCTGTGCTGATGGTCGGGGTCTGTGTGGTGCACAGCCCCGCGTGGCCAGGTGACCCTTCTCTTAGCCTGACTCGAGGTGTTTCGGCAAACGGCTCTGAAAGCACGAGCCGAAGGGGAGGATGTGACGTTGGGGACGTCGCTGCTGCTTCTGCAGCAACTTCTGAGGGTGCGAGTGGGGTTTATGGTAGCGTCTGGGATGTGTCCAGCAGAAGTAACAAGGGCTCGGCCACCAGAGACCTCGTTCCAGCTCCCAGCGAGGCAAGCGCTTTCCGGGAAACGCCGACGAAGTGTGCTGAGCAGATCTGAAGTGTGGGGTTAGCGGGGGTGTAGGGGAGGGCGATGCTCGGGGCAGGGTGCAGCCAGCGCCGGTGCAGGTGTGGGACAGCGAAACGCTGGGGTTGGAGCAGCAAATGTGGTGCTAAAGGCAAAGGGTTTCTGAGGGGGGGGACAGGGATGGGTGACACTAACCACCGCCCCACCACTGTCTCTCACAGCCACAATGAAAGGCGGAACACCTTCCTGCACCCAGTGACGGGACAGGTCCCCGAGGACACCTCAAGACTTGACTTGCAAAAGTAGGTTGGCTCCCAGCTCCCCTGGTTTCAGGGCCTGGGAGTGGGTTCTGATGGGGGGCCAAGGTGGGCTGGGGCGTGGGGGGCCGGTGCCCGGGGTGAGGATGCCAGGAGCCAGCTCCTGCGGGGTAGAGAAATGCAGCTCTGCTGACTCAGCTCTCCTGTGCCGCAGACTGACCTTGGACATGTCAAGCAAAGCGGGTGGCAAGCGACCGCCGACCATCACCAGCGAGCCCTCCAACCACACCATGGTGTCGGAGGTGCCCCCGGAGCGCGCCGGAGGCCGGGTGGGTGCCCAGAGCCGTGCGGCACGGCAGGCGGCAGCAGAGACGGGGTGCCGGGGCCCCCCCCGGGGACTGAGCGGCTCCTCTCCCCCTCTGCAGGCTTCGCGCTCCTCCCGCAAGGGCATCGCCTTCGGGAAGCGCTCCAATTCCATGAAGAGGAACCCCAACGCTGCCGTGACCAAAAGCGGCTGGCTCTACAAGCAGGTACCCGAGCCCCCGCCGTGCCGGGTGACCCCCGGGGCCGTGCCATCCCCTCCCCTGCCACCTATGGCAGCACCTCCTGCCCGGGTGGGTGCTGCTCTCACTGCCCCTCTCTCGCAGGCCAGCTCGGGGGTGAAGCAGTGGAACAAGCGCTGGTTCGTGCTGGTGGATCGCTGCCTCTTCTACTACAAAGGTACGGCAGCGAGTACCTGCCTCGGGTGCCCCTTGCAGCTTGTCCCCCCCCGGCAGGACCTGGTGGCCACCAGCCAGGTGCCTCCACACAAACCCGGGCTGTTACCGGGCTCGGAGCAGGTTTTGCCAGCGTGGGCAAGGGGTCTGGAGGTGACAGCGTGCCGGGGAGCGGTGGCAGCGCACAGCACCCCTTTGTGCGGGCGTTCGCCACGCCGGGGACCCGAGGGCTTAATGCAGGCACCTTCCCCGGCCTCTCTGGCAGCTTGCTGGGTTCAGCCCTGGCATCGCAGCCGAGGGCGGGCATGAATAATTGAGCAGGCTGTTGTGCGAGCCCAGCCGAGCTGCGCAGAGCTGCCGAGCTGCGCAGAGCTGCCGGGGAGCAACAGGCAGGCAGCGGTTTCCCACAGGTGGGCTGCCTGCCTGCCCACCCACGGGAAGGAGCGATGGGCCCGTGTCCCCACAGAAGCTCGTGGGTCTTTGCTGGGGGGCAGCCGGGGCTCCCAGCCCCTCCGTGCGTGTAACCCTGCATTTGCCCACCAGATGAGAAGGAGGAGAGCATCCTGGGCAGCATCCCCCTCCTCAGCTTCCGCGTGGCGGCCGTGCAGCCCTCCGATAACATCAGCAGGAAGCACACGTTCAAGGTCAGTGCATGGTTGTGCTGGAACTTGGAGGGGACGGAGCATTGGGACAGCGCTGGGGCGGCGGTGATGCTCGCAGGGTCCCCGCTGCTCCCTCTTCTTGCTTTCTTGGTGACGGGGCGTGGAGCAAGCTGAGGAGAGGGGCGATTGCAGTAACCCCCCGGGGATACCCTGTGCAGATGTGCCTTCTGCCTGGGAAACTGAGGCACGTGTGGGGCAAAGCAGCAACTCCAAGGTCATCACCCACCCCAGGCCTGAGCTGCTCCTGGGCTCTGCCCCTTGGGGTGCGCTGCTGCCCCCCAACCCGGCGAGGTGCTGGGTGCAGGGTGAGCAGCAGCGCTGCCCTCGCCGGTGATGCTCTCGGCCTTCTCCCTGCCCCGCTTTCCCCTCCGCATGGCTGCTGCCGGCCAGCCTGTCCCCGCCGGCTGCTGCGGCGCTTCTCGGCAGCGCTCCCGGAGCCAGAGCTAGAGGGGTGTCCCCAACTCCTCGTTGTTTTTCAGCCTGCCTTGACTGGCATGCAAGGGAAAGGAAAACGTAATTGCAAGGGTGTAGCCTGTAATGAGTCGCTGCTCGTCAGCCTGCGCTGCCGTGGGTGTTGGAGAGGGGAGCGGCGAGAGGCGGAGGGTGGCTGCTGCAGTCGGGGCTCTCCCGCGCCCGCCGCCGGTGGCAGACCTTGGCTGTCCCTCGCTCAGAGCAGGGGCTGAGCTTCCCCAGCACCGCACGGCACTTGTCGGCAT
Source organism: Balaeniceps rex (assembly GCA_013401315.1). Lineage (NCBI taxonomy): Eukaryota > Metazoa > Chordata > Aves > Pelecaniformes > Balaenicipitidae > Balaeniceps > Balaeniceps rex. The sequence goes on along the minus strand of VYZW01038969.1, from coordinate 70,463 downwards.
CACCGTGTACCTTCTCCGGCACGACTGCTCGTGCTGCCCACAGCCATGTTAGCACTCGCTTGTTGACAGACTGATGCACGGGCTGGCTTGCACTTGTGTCCGCTTGTGCAAAAACCCAGCGTGCACCTTCCTGCACGTGAGCATGGCAGGAGCCGGCGCCTGGGGTCCCCGCAGGGCGCTGCGGAGGAGTTTTTCCAATCGAAGGGATGGATTTTTGTAGCTGCCTCCTTTAAACCTGCATTTAAGCTGCAGCTGAGCACGGTTTAGGGGCGAGCGCTGGCAAGTGGCAGCGTGGGCTCCCCGTGCGCCTGTGCTGACGCTGGCAGCCGGCGAGGTGCCCCTGCCTGCAGCTTCTGCGGGTGAGAGCAGAGAAGTGACCTGGGGGTGTCCAAATGTCTCTTGGCTCCTGACACTGGTGGGGAAAGAGCCTTGCAAAGCTGCTGCCCGCAAACTGAGCTCTGCAGGCACGTGCCTGCCTTTCCATCTGCACACAAGAGTTTTGGGGGGTGGTTTTGTTCAGAGAAGAGTAGAGAGGGTCCCGACGGCCGGGAGAGGTCTGTGCTGCAGCGCCTGCGCTCCTGCCCCACTGCGGCTTGACCCTTGTCTGTGTTTCCTCCTCTCTCCGTGGGCGAGGATCCCCGGACAAGAGGTCTCTTCGTGCCCGTCCACCACGCCAGCACCCAGCCACCGCCTAGGTAGTACCTTCTTGTGTTTCTGATGCATGCAGAAGGGTGAGGGACCCGCAGGCTTGCTGGCATGCTCCGCTCGCGCTAATCCAGGGGTCGAATCGGTTTGGTTCGATCTTTTGCTCTGGCTGCAGAGCTTTTAGAGGCAGGAGTGCATGGGGGCTGCAGGAGGTGACCCCGCAGCTGGGCACGACGGCTGCACGCTCTGGGGAAGGGGAAGATGGAAACCCAAGGGAGGGTTTTAACCAGAACCCCATTTCCCATCTTTCAGGGGGAAAAACCTCCTGCTTTCTCCCTTTTCTTCCTCCTCACTGCCTCCTGTCCCTTTCCAGAGAGGGGGAAGGCGGAAGCTTTGAAAAGGCGCTGAATAGCCAGACCTGCCTTCCAGCATGGGGTGGAGCATGGGCGCCAACATCTTGGACCAAAAGCAAACCTTTTTCCCCCAAAATGTTGTCTGGGCCCAGAAGCCGCCTTCCCCCTAACCCTGCATGAATGACAATGCTCCGTCCGGCGCTGCCGCTCTCCCTGGGACATGGAGCCTTTGTTGGCCCCATGCACCTCGCAGGGACCCACTCGATGCTGGGGTGCAGCAGCCTTTGCACACCGGGGTGCTGCTCCTCCGGCGTGGGGCCCTGGGGAGGGCTGGTCCCGAGCATCGCTGAGGGCGACCGTGGGGGACTCGTGGCCCCGGGGGATCCCCTGTGAGGGGATGAGGGCTGGCACCAGCTCTGCCTGCAGAGCCTTCCTCCTGCTCAGTGCCCCCGAGGATGCATGTGGCCGCAAGGCTCGGGCAGGGGAGGGAAGGACCGTGCCTGACTTCTGCGGCAGCAGAACCTCGTGCCGGGGTGGAAATGGAGCTCTCACCCTCCTGTCTGTCTCTCTCCCCACTTCTCTGCCTCCCTGCAGGTGACGGTGTGCTGGGTGGAGGAGATGCCAGCGAGTAATGAGCAGTCCCTGTCTCCCCAGGCCGAGCATGCTGGCATCCGGACATACTTCTTCAGCGCCGAGAACACGGAGGAGCAGGAGTCCTGGATCCAAGCCATGGGCGAAGCCGCCCGGGTGCAGATCCCCCCGACCCAGAGGTCAGCACCCACCGTCTCCCCGTGCCACCCCTCTCCCCTGGTCTCATGGAGGTGGCGTGGAGGGGCTGTGCATCGTGACCGGGGACCTCCTGGGAGCGTGAGGGTCCCTCTGGAGAACGGAGCTGGGAGAGCGTTGGCCCCCCAAGGCTGAGGGAGGGACAGGACGTTACTGGCCATCCCAGGGGTGTTGCAAAGGGAAGGTAACCCTCTCTCCTGTCTTGTAACCCTCTCTCCTGTCTTGGCACCCTCCAGGCACGAGAAGCCAGACTCTGAAAACATCCCCCCCAGCAAACACCACCACCACCACCGCAATGCCACCCACTGCGAGCACCCCAAAACCGACCCCGACGCCAAGACCCGGGGGGAAGGTGATGGCCGTGGCTCGGAGAAGATCGAGAGGAAGTCGGAGAGGATGGAAGGCAAGAAGGAGCCCTTGGCCAAAGCCAACGGCATTGCCGGGCAGGAGATGCCCTCGGAGCCTGGCAGTCCTTACCCCGAGGCGCCCCGAGTGCCGGTGAGCGTGGAGCGGCCACCCCAGCCCAACGGCTGGCCGTACTCGTCACCCAGCCGCCCCGGCAGCACCGCATACCCCCCGCCCGACGGGGAGAGCGTGGTCCACCGCCGGGGCTTTGTCCCCCGCACCAACCCCGAGAAGATCGCCCAGCGCAAGAGCTCGATGACGCAGCTGCAGCAGTGGGTGAACTCGCGCCGGGGGGCCGTGCCCCCCGAGGAGCTGCGGAGGTGAGGGCTGCGGGGGGCTGGTGGGGGGCAGAGGAGGGTCCTGCTCCTTTTGTCCAGGGCTGCCCCTCAGGCGATGCTCTGGGAATGTTTTTCCCCTTCCCATCTGCTTTATCCCCTCCTGGGGTCAGAAAATCTCCTTTCTGGGCTGTCCCCACGTGCCAGCTCTGAGCTGTGCGTGGGACACCCCGAAAAGCCAAGCAGGGTGGGTTTTGGAGGGGAAGCCCCTGCGGGGTCCCTGGGAGGAGGGATGCCAGCCAGCTTTCTGGGTGCTGGTGTCAGAGCTGCCTGCTCTGAGGCCGTCCTCACCCATCAGGACCCCCGGCTGCGGAGCGAGGGGCCGGGCATCGCCTGGCCGCCAGCCTGGCTCTCACGGCTCTCTTCCCCTCCCAGCCCCACCAGGTTTTACCCCGTGTCTCGCCGGGTGCCCGACTACTATTCCCCGTACTCACCCCAGTACCCTGAGGACTACCAGTATTACCCGCCCGGGGTGCGCCCCGACAGCATCTGCTCCATGCCCGCCTACGAGCGGGTGAGCCCGCCCTGGGCGCTGGAGGACAAGCGGCACTCCTTCCGCAACGGGGGCACCTACCAGCTCCACGACTGGAAGGAGCACCCCGGTTTTGGCCGGCAAGATGTCCCGCTCTGGCTGCCTGGTCCCGGGAGGCAGCCGACCTACTTGGACGAGGTGGATGCAGCCTCGGGCTCTCTGCGACGGATGTCGCTGCAGCCCCGCTCCCGCTCCGTGCCCCGCTCGCCCAGCCAGGGCTCCTACAGCCGGGCACGGGTGTACTCACCGGTCCGCTCGCCCAGCGCCCGCTTCGAGCGACTGCCACCCCGGGGAGAGGAGATTTACGCCGACCCCGCCACCTTCATGATGAGGCGATCCATCAGTTCTCCGAAGGTAAATGCCCGTCGGTGCTCGGGGTGCACAAGGTTGGAGGGGGACCCTCGCTGGGGACATCAGGACAGGGATGCTGCAGCACAGCTTGTCCCCTCTACGTGCACAGCCTGGCCTCAAAATGCCACCAAGTCCATGGCTTGCAGCAGCTGATGGCTTTAGGTTCCCCCTTGCCATCGTGCGAAGCTGCCCAGGTTGCAGTTGTTCCCTTCTGGCCGCTACTGCGCTGCTGCGAGCCCGGAGGGATGGGGCAGGAGGGGATGGGATGGGAGCCCGGGGGTGCTCGGGGCCACCACGAGTGATGTGCTCCCGAGCTGGGAGCGCTGGTGTCCCTGTCTCGCTGCTGTGTGCCCCGAAGCCGGGCTGTGGGGCTGGGGTCTGCCCTTGCAAGTGCTTTCTGGGCTCTCGCACACCTCTCACATGTCTCTGGTTTTGGGGTGGGGGGGTCTCCTCTCTTCTCAGTACGACTATCTGGGCGACAGACGGCCCATCCCTGCGGGAATGTACCCGTACCACTACCCGGCATCGCCCACTGTCCATGACAAAATGGTACGTACGCTGCTGGTGCCGAGGGGGGGAGCTCCGGCGGACTGGGGTGCACAGAGCCCCCGGGGAGTTGGGCCAGCTCGGGGGCTCCTTGCTTGGACAGCCGAGGAGGAACCGCTCTGCTCCAGGGGCAGCTTTTTGGGTCAGCGCTGGGCTGCTCTGGGGCAGGTCGGAACCGCAGGTCCTTTTACTGATGTCTCTGGTTCCTCCTGGCTGTGGCCAAAGGAAATCCTTGTGGAAAAGCCCCCGGTCCCTGCCCTGCAGACCCCAGGTCGTGGGGGCAGTGGGACAGCCTTGGACCCCCGTACGCCCTGCGATGCTGGGCCAGGCTCGTCACCCCCAGGACAGTCCCCAGCAAGGATGGGGCTGAGGTTGGCGCACGCCCTGCACCTCTCCCCCTCTTGCTTCCTCACTTCTGGCTACAGCTGCTGCTTTTTCCTGCGTTGTGTTTCCCCTTGGAACGCTGAGGGGTTGGAGCCGGTGGGCTGAGACCGGGAGGTCCCCCTGCAGAGCGCAGTCCCAAAACGGCAGGGCAGGACCGGTCATTGGAGGAGGGAGAAGCACGAGTTACCATAAGCTACCCATGCTGCCATCCATCCTCGCTAGCCAGACACGCAGGGCAAGGGCCGTGGCTCTTCCGAGCACCGTTAGCCGGGAGGGAGAGCCGGGAGGAGAGCGGGTCTCCCGCAGGACACATCCACGGCAGCTCTCCCGGCTCTGTGCCAGGGAGGTGCCTCGCTTCCCCGGCCAAGAGGTCTTCGCATTTCCGTAGCCTTCACCTAACCGCTTTGCTTCTTCTTTTATATGTTTTGTGTGTTCGTTTCTTGCCGCATGCCTGCTGGCTCCTGGTAGGATGAACTTTTAGACCTTCAGTTGCAAAGAAACCTAGAGTATTTGGACCAGCAGGTAGGCAGAGCTGGCTGCAAGTCTCACGCTGCTTATGTCCCCCATTCCCTGTCCCCAGCGGCGTCCCCTTCCCTCCCAGCACAGCATCTCTTCCCCTAACATCCATCCTCATCCTTCTTGGCATTAAAGCAGCACGAGTTGTCTTTGATTTGCTTCTTCCATCCTTCCCGTCTGTAGGGTCGCTCATTGCTTGGCAGAAAAATCCCCCTGACAGTGCCTTCTGTGTGGTGTGCTGGAGGTGGTGGGGGTCTTGGGGAGAGCCGGGGCAGCTTCCCACGAGCCCGGGGTGCAGGGGAGGCAGCCAGCTCTGAAACCCTCCCCAGGTCGGTCTGCACCGCGCTGGCTCGGGGCAGTGCAGGACACTGGTGCACGGTGCCAGCGTGGCCGTGCTGGACGGCGTGTCCCCACACCAGCGGTGCCTCTGGCGTTGGTGCGAGCCGGGCTGCAGCAGGGGTCCTGGGGCTGGTGGCCCCTGTGCGGGAGGCGGCCGGGCGAGCCGTGGGGAGCCGGACGGGTGCAAGGTGGTTTCGGTGATGTGCCGGCCCTGTTCCTCCTCGAAGGCGAGAGGCTTGATGCAGGGCTGGGGTGAGGCACCCGCTGGGACCAATACCAGAGCAGCAGCTCCCAGGTTTTTGCATGGCAGGGGATGTTTGGAGGAAAGCTGTGAACTGACTTCATCCCAGGAGCGGGGTGGGGGCAATCGAGCTGGGAGAGACCCCCAGGACTGGTGGGGTGGAAACCGCAGGCACCGGCTGAAGTCAAAGGCAGGGACAGGAGGTGTCGGCCAGTGCTGCAGCCCAGGCGCTTGCCTGCAAAAGCCAGGCTTGCACTAAGGGAGCTGCTCCAGAGACAATCTCATTAGTCTGCAAATCTCCGTCGGTGCAGCAATCGCCAAGATCCGTGTCTGCCTTGGAGCAGAGCCAAGGACAGGCAGGAGCACTCGCTGCAATAAAAGCTCTCTGGGTTATTTCGCAGCCATCGGCAGCAGCGCTCGCTCTCCGAGGCTCTTTAAAACACTCCCTGAAAAGGCTTTGCATTTCCTCCTCCTCTCCTGCTGACCTCTGGAGAGACTAATTCGGAGTGACGCTGTCAAGTATCTCTTTTCAAACAGCACGCTGCTTTATTTTCTCTCTCCTTGTTTGCCCAGTCGCGGGGACGGCTCCCTTGGCTGCGCCCCACCTTGCTGACCTGCCCCGAGTCGGTGTTTGGTCCCTGGTTTGTGCTTAAACTGCCGTCACCCCTTGGACCTCGAGGGTCGTGGCTGCAGGGCATGAGGGGCTTCCCTTGTATCGTCCGCTCTGGGCTGCGGGCTCCTGCAGCCCTTCTGTGGCAAAGACAGCGGTGAAGTTCCAGTGCCGCACGGTACCGAGGGACCCTGCGGCTGTTGCCGGCTGTGCACCCCGGCAGCAGTGCACTGACAGCAGCAAAAACCTTTGGGTTGCAGGGGTGTGAACGGGCCCCGGGGTTTTGGTCCGTCCCGCTCCCCTGGAGGGCTCGGCACAGCCCAGGGCAGCGCTGCCGGCCGGCTGTAGCTCTGGGGAGGTACAGGCGTGCTGAACACTGTCGCATCCTCGCCCTGGCTGGCAGCACGGCCACGATGTGCCGTCCCCATGGGAGCACCCTGTTCCCACCCGGCTCCGCTGCCTGAGGCTGCTGGACTGGAGAGGGGGACGCTGCTGTCCCCAGCCCTAGGCTTTGGTCACCTTCCCCTACGCCTGGAGCTCATCTGTGCCTTGAGCGGGGCCATCCCAGCCCTGGCTCTGTCGCAAGGGCAGGGCACCGAGCCGTTTGTCACGAGGAGTGGGGCCCGTCTGTCTGTCTGCTGGGACCACACAGTGCGTTGCAGCCGTGGGAGTCTCTGTGCAAGCTTGTGTCTGTGTGTGCAGTTTGCTGCTGCCCAGCAGCTGGCTCGGTTTTATCTGTGTCTTCCCCTCAACAAAGTTTTCAGGGCGTGCAACCAGCCCAGGATGCTCTTGACTGCGCAAAATGGAGCAGCAGCAGCCCGGGGCAGCCATCCCCTTGTGGCTTGAGCCCCTGGGACATCTCTTGGAGGTGGCATCCCGGACTGAGCCGCCCCCTGCTCCGACGGCACCCGAGCACCGCAGCACCGAGCACATCTCTGCTGACTTCTGAACTTTCCTTCCCTGTCTGCCGCAGATGAGTGAGAGCGAAACCCTGATCAGTATGGTGAACAGGATGGTGGAGACCTCCTCCCCTAGGGCTCAGCTCTACATGCAAGTAAGGCTCCGGCCGCCGGGCCGTGCATGGCTCGTGCATGGCAGCCACACCAGCCGCCCACACTCCATCTCCGAGGTCACCTCCTGCCATTTCCACTCATGCAGACTCCAGCATCCATGCGGCTCCGGCACATCACGCTCTCGGTGACCTGCTAGTCCATCACAGGCTTTGCTAATCCATCCATGAGCCATTAAAACCCGGTAAATCCTTGTGCTGAGAGCACAAGGTGGGGACCTAGCAGTCCTGAACTCATCCTCGTTTGGGCTGGACTCGGGTGCTTTGCTCACCCTCTGTTTGCCATCATGTGTTGATAGAGCAAGGAGAAGGTGTGGGATGACTTAAGGACAGGAATCCAGCCCAAGGCTTTTAAAGCAATAACTCCCATAACAGGGAGAGGAAACAGCCTTTTACCCCCTGAGGCTCTGGCTCATTCTATTCCCTGCCCAGAGAGGGCTGCAAAAGCATCAGGATGTCCCTGATGATGTTGGGCTGCGGCTCCTGGGAACGTGTCTCCAGGTGCACTGCAACCCGCAGCCCATCATGCTGCCAGCCCCGGGCAGGGGGGTCGTGGGCCCCCGCCACGCTGCCCAGGGCATCTCCTGGCTGTGCAACCGTGCAGCGACGGGGCGATCGCTGGGGTTTTCCGATGAAGGGAAGGTGCCTGTTTCCATCTGCTGTGCGCCGGGAGCGGGGACGTGCTGGAGGATGAAGCTGGAGCTGCTGAGGTGCTCTCGCTGGCCGGGCTCCCTGCCTGGAGGCAGCAGCATCCCCATCCACCGAGCTCTGCCTCCAGCCGTGCTGGGCATTTCCCAGGCTAAGGTCTATTTGCATGGTCCTGTAGTTTCAAATGGCTCTAAAGTAGCGTCTTGCTTTCTAGCAATAATAATCCCCTTCTTCCTATCTTATGCCTTTCATCTCGAGATCTTGGAGGCATTTAATTGTTGAGGTCGCATTAGTAATTTAGATTTCCAGGAAAGGAAAATGACTCACAGAGAAGCTGGATGGTAAACAGGCCCTGATGCAGCTGCTGATTTATAGGTGTTTCCACTTTGCTAAGTGGGATTACGGCTTAATCTTTCTGCCTTTGTTTCCCTGCCTGTGAAATGGTGGCAGTTATACGCCAGGCAGTTAATGATTCACGAGGCATCTCTTTAACTCAGCTCTCGGCGTCCTGCGGGGAGGTTGTCTCCGGCTTATTCCCATGGCTCACCCGGCTGATGGGCACCGGGCTGGGATCTGGGAACGGGGAGGGAGGTTGTGCCTTCATCCGAGCCAGCGGGCAGGACCAGGGTGAGAGCTCCAGCATCAGCATCCCGCGCTGCCTGCGGCACCCGCTGCCTCCCAACCGACGCCGGCATCTGCCCGGCCGTGCCGGCTGCGGGGAGCACCCGCTGCCTCCGGAGACTCGGCTCTCGCCTCTTTCCCTGCTCACGGGGCTGGGGGAGAGGGGCTGGGAGCTGCCTCACCTTCCCCAGGGGCTCCCGGAGCCGGGCTCACCCCGTGCTCTGCTTGCAGGTGACACCCTTCCCGGAGGCCTACAGGGAGACGCTGCACGCCTACAAGATAAGCGAGCAAGACACGGATGTAAGAGCAAACATCCATCCTGCGTGGCCCCCCTCCTCCCCGTGCCGGTGTCCCTGTCCCCCGCAGCAGGTCTGCTATCCCCATAGAGAGCTGTGCCAAGTGCTCCCGCACAGCCGGGGTGGGACCTGGTGCTGCCCCAAGCGTGGTGTGTGCTGTCTGGGGACTAAATCCTCCGCTGCTCTTGCCCCATCTCCAGGTTTGGCCCGTGTCACTCTGGCTGGGGATGAGGTCCCTGCAATGAGAGCGGCGGGCTGGAAACCCTCCCCAGAACCACACGTTGTCCCATCAAACCCACCCCGTGGGCCGTGTCCCAGCTGTATCCCGTCTCTCCCGGTTGAGCGCGGAGCCGTTCGCACGGGTGCACCCCAGGGACCCCATTGGTGGGCTCTCATCCTCTCTTCCCTTTCTCTTTCCCTCCCGGAGACAGAAGCTACTGGGGAAGCTCTGCGAGCAGAACAAGGTGCTGCGGGAGCAGGAGAGGCTGGTGCAGCAGCTCCGAGCAGAGAAGGTACGTGGTGGGCAGCTCAAGCGGCCATCCGGGGACGAACCTGGCTGCATGGCGATGGCCGTGCCCAGGCAGCACCTTCGTGGCGAGGAAGCGACGTGTCCTGCTGTCTTGGGGACAGCTCAGCGGGGACGTTTCTGAGCTGGAGGAGATGCCCTGGCCATGCTGTGGTCCTGGGACACCCATGCATTAATGGCCTGTTAAGGAGAGGGACTGCAGCTCCTGCACCAGCTGGGCTCTCACGGCTGCATCTCCCTCCCGTCCCCCCCAGGAGAGCCTGGAAAGTGCCCTGATGGGGACGCACCAGGAGCTGGAGATGTTTGGGAGCCAGCCCGCCTACCCGGAGAAGCTGCTGCACAAGAAGGAATCGCTCCAGAACCAGCTCATCAACATCCGCGTGGAGCTGTCGCAGGCCAGCACGGTAACCGGCTTCCCCTCCGCTGCGGGCCCCATCCTGCCAGCCCCGAGCAGCCGCCGGGTCTGTCTCCCCCACCCGCCGTGATCCCTTTTCTCCCTTCCTGTAGAAACAAAAAAAAAAAAAAAAGGAGAAGGGAAATCCCCTTGGCTGGCTGGGATCCCAGACAAGCCAAAGTCCATCAACGGGGACAAAGCAAATTAACCCTCGTGGTGCTGAGCTGGCACACGTGCCCGGAGCCATCTCAGCTCCTGCTTCCGTCTCTGGCTGCCCTGCAGTGCCGTGCCCGGCGTGCCAGCGGCACCGGGCACTCCCACGGGCACAGCCTGGCTGGGGCACAGCAGAGCTGGTACCCTGCCGCTGCCGGCCCCTGCGTGGCTCGGGGGGGGTTGCGTTGGGTGCAGCATCCTCGTGCTTTCCTGGGTGCTCCCATGCTGCGCTGGCCAGGGCTGCTGGCAGCTTGGGGGGAAACCTGCCAAAGACCCCCTAATCCACCCACCTTCCCCCTGCCCAGGCCTTGGCAAATAGCACCGCCGAGTACGAGACCCTGGAGAGCGAGGTGTCCGCCCTGCACGACGACCTCTGGGAGCAGCTGAACCTGGACATCCAGGTGAGCGGGACCCCGCTGGCCCCAGGGTCCCCCTGCCATCCCCGGGGTCCCCCCGCTGGCCCCGTGGAGGTGGAGACCCCCTGGTTCCTTCAGCCCTCCGCTCCCCCCAAAAGAGCCAGTTTGCAAGTGGCTGCTCCGTGCCCCGTCCTTGGTGCCCGGCTTTGGCCACAGGCAAGGTCAGAGGGGCTGAGGAACCGTGGGCACCGGGGTGCCATCGAGGGGCTGCAGCCCAGCGCTCCCCATGCTGCTGGGGCTCCATCAGCTCCCCCCAGCCTGTGGTGGGCACCTGGGGGAGCAGAGAGATGGCTCCGGGCAGGAGATGAGTCGTGGGTGTGATGGCTCAGACCCCTCTGGCTGTGTCTGCCTCAGCTGAACACCCACGGGTTCCACGGCTCGGCGCGGGGCTGGGGTGCAGCGGGGCTGGGGTGCAGCGGGGCTGGGGTGCAGCAGGGCTGGCAGCCGTGGGAGCCACTCTGACCGCTGCCTTTTCTCCCCTCCAGAATGAAATGCTCAACCGGCAGATCCAGAAGGAGATCTGGCGGATCCAGGACGTGATGGAGGGGCTGAGGAAGAACAACCCATCCCGCGGCACGGACACTGCCAAGCACAGAGGTGAGCAGGGTCCGTCCCTGCCCTTGCACAGCACAAACCCCAGCGTGCCACAGCTTGGGGCATCCCCGGTGCCTGCGGTGCCACGAGGCAGGCGGCAGCACCCGCTCGGGGAGGTGGGGGCCCTGGTGCATGCGCTTATTTCTGCTTTTCTCCGCAGTGGCCATCGGCCCCTCAGGGACGTACAGCTCCAACAGCCCTGCCAGCCCCCTGAGCTCGGCCAGCCTCACCAGCCCCCTCAGCCCCTTCTCCCTCGTCTCGGGCTCCCAGGGCTCGCCCACCAAGCCAGGACCCAGCGAGGTGAGTGAGCCAGGGTGTCCCTAGGGAGCCCTTTGCCACCAGAGGGTCCCAGCCTGGCTCGCAGGCTGGCCCGAGCCCTCGCTCTCGGGGGACGGGTGGGCACCAGGCACAGAGCGTGGCTGGGTTTCCTCGTGGCTCTGCCTGGGGGCACCATTTTGGCCACATGCATGGGCTGTGGTGTCCCCTGGTGACACCTGGGTCCGTGGTGCTTGCAGGGGCTGCAGCTGGGCTTTGCAGCCGTTGGGCTCCTGCATCGAGCAGCCCTCAAGGCTGAGACCTGCTCAGCTCCAACCGTTGACCTCAGGACCAGCTCCTGCTGCCACCACAGTCCCCTCTTGCTGCCCTTGCTCAGGGTCCAGCAGTGCTGGTCTCGCCTTCATCCACGTGAAGTTTAGGGTGGAATGTGGGGACTCCCCAACCCCACCTGGCTGCGCAGAGGCGATGCCAACGTCTCCTGGGGGCTGCCAGCCCCAAGCTCGGGAGCCCCTCGCTTGGGCAGCCCCCGAGCCCTGCCTGGCCCCGCTGCCCTGGGGGCACGTGCAGCAGCGCGGGCAGAGGTGGGAAGCGCTGCCCCCTCTGCATGGGGACACGGAGACCGCGGGGCCCCGGGAGCGGTGGCCGGCTGCTCTCCCTCCTCCTTTCCTTGGCTCGACGCTTCCACTGTGTGTTGTCTCGATCTTTTCTAACTCTCTCTTCCTTCCCGGCTCTCAGTGTCTCTGCTCTCACGCCTCATGCTCCTCTCCACCCCAGGAACCAGGCCCACCTCGACCTCCCCTCCCCAAGTCCTACGTACCCCTGGAGTCTCCTCCGACCGTTCCTCCGCTCCCCGGCGAGAGCCGCCTCTGGCCGTACCCCACCTCCCCTTCCTGGCAGCAAGGCGGCGAGGCGAAGAGGGGACAGGTACCGAAACCTCTCCAGAGCAGCCCTGCAGCAGCGGCCCCGTCCTCTTCCTCCCCAAGACGTCAGCTGGCAGGGGCTGGGATGAGACGGGCGATGGGGCTGCCCACCCTCTGCCTGAGCAGGGGGGACAGGGACAGTGTGGGGGTGGCACTTGGCTAGGGGACAGCAGCACATGGCTGGTACCTGCCCTCTCCAAGGGGAGCAATGGGCAGTGTTCCCCGGCAGCCTCGCCGTGGCCCTCCTGTCCCCACCAGGTCCCCTGCACCCACGCACAGCACCCACTGCGCTCGCTCTGGACAGGGTCTGGCTCCTCCTGGGCAGCCCCCAAAGCTGCTGCAGCCCCCGGTATCAGTCCCTCTGCTTTCCTCTGCCCTCGACTCTCTCACTGTCCTTCCGCGGCGCCGCTCCCCGCCGTGCAGTACTGGCAAGCTCTGCCGATGGGGGTGACCCCCCGCCAACTCCTGCCCACCCAGGGCAAACCTGGATTTGGGAATTCCTGGTAATGCCTCGGCTGCGCTCCCGCTGGGGGAACGGGCCATGTTTGGACACCAGGAGACACGAGCATCCTTGCGGCCAGCGGGTCAGGATGGGTGCACGTGGGGGCTGGCAGCGCAAAGCAGCAGCTGTGCTGGGTTGGGAAGGGTTACGGACCCCACTGCGAGCGCAAGTGGCATCTCCAGCAGCCGTGCAGCTGCAGGGTGGCACAGTCGTGGCTGCGTGCTGACCCACAGGGTGTCAGGGGTGTCGGGATGCGTGATCTCCATGAAGAGCACAGGGCAGCTGAGGGGGGCACGTTGGGCTCCTCAGCTTGTTGCCGTACCCCCCCATTGTACCAGCACCATTGCCCCAGCGCCCGGGCCCTCAGCAGGCTGTGCCCAGGGGATGCAGGAAGGGAAGGACCCTGGAAATGGCCCTTTGCTCGCTCTCCGCTGCTGCACAGCGTCTGCCCTGACTTCTGCCCCCACGGGACCCTGTCCCCTCCTGCAGGCACGGGATCTTGCTGGAGCTCAGCACAGAGGCAGGGTGTCCCTGTCCTGGAGCTCCTGGGTGCCACCTCTGAGCCGCGGTGGGATCGTCACCCTTGCGGGAAGCTTTTCCCATGCAGGAGCCTGTCCAAGGGGCCAGCGATTGATGCCCAGCCCTGATGGGCCGGGGTGTAGCTGGGGCGAGAGCTGCAGAGCCCTGCCAGCCGCTCTCCCTGCACATTTGGGGTGCACTGGTACCTCCTGGCTGGTGTCTGTATGTCCGTCCACTCCCAGGAGTGTGTCTGCGGGCCGTATGTCACCCCGTGGCTGCGGAGAGCAGCAGGTCTGTCCCCAGGCAGAGCATGGCCCCCAGGCAGGACGGGGTCTCACCGGGGACCTGCTTTCCCCCGCAGCCCAAGCCGAGCTTCGAGCAGAGCAAGAAAGAGGCCCAGCGACCGGCCCCCCCCGGGCCCCCCGCTGAGGGGCTCCCGCAGAGCCGGCAGGAGCAGGAGGCGGAGAAGCAAGCGGCTCTCAACAAGGGTACGGCACCGGGGTCAGCGGGTCCCGCTCCAGCGGGCTCCCCGTGCTTGCCAGGAGCACCCAGCATCTTGCTGGCCCCTGCCCTTGGTCCCTGGGGAGGCTCAGCCTGGCATTTTGGTTTGCTCCGCAGTGGGCATCGTCCCCCCCAGGACCAAGTCTCCAGCGGAGGAGGAGGTGGTGCCTGTGGCCGGCATGCCGAGGAGGAGCACCAGCGGCATGGCCAACGGGCTCAGCTCCCGGGTAGGGCTTGCACCGAGGGGCTGGGGGCCGGGGCGGTGGGGCTGGGGCTGGGCTAGCAAAGTGGGGGCTGTATCACAGCCTGCAGGGCTGGGGCAGTGCACAGGGGAGCCCGTTCCTGCATGGTTCCACATTTCGGCATCCAGCTCCTCGGGACCCCCTGGGCTATTTCGGCACCTTCCCCCCACCCCAGGAGCGGGCTGAGCAGCCCCATTCCAGAGGGTTGCGGCACTGGGTGGATGGAGCCGGACCCTGCTGCAGGCAGGGGTGTGTGACCGTGGTGCTGGGCTCTCCCTAGGAGAGACCGAAGAGCGCTGTGTTTGCCAACGAGACGAAGGTGAAGATGAGCGTGGAGGAGCAGATCGACCGCATGAAGCGCCACCAAAGCGGCTCGATGAAGGAGAAGCGGCGCAGCCTGCAGCTCCCCGGCAGCCAGCAGCCCGACACCCCCGGCACAAAGGCACCTGCCTCCTACAAGGTGGTGAGTCCCTGCACCGGCTGCGGGGCTGGGGCAAACCGGCCTTTGCAAAGTGCCTGAGGTCCCTGATGGAGCAGAGGGGACATGGGGGGCTGGGGAAGGGGGTGGGCGCTGGGGCAGGGGACAGCGTGCCATCCCGGGGGGCTCAGCGGGGCTGGGGTCCCTCGCAGGTGCGCCGGCACCGCAGCATCCACGAGGTGGACATCTCCGACCTGGAGGCAGCGCTGCGCTCCGATGACCCCGGCAAGGTCTATGAGACGCCCCAGGAGGAGATTGCCCGGCTGCGCAAGATGGAGCTGGAGCCGCAGCACTACGACGTGGACATCAACAAGGAGGTGAGGACGGGCTGTCCCGGGGGAGCTGGTAGCCTAGGCACGGGGCATCCCTCCCTCCATACCCTGCACCGGGGCGTCGATCCATCCTCCTGCCTCGGTCAGGATCCTGGAGCCACTGGCCGTGCCCAGCCAGGGGCTGCCCTGGCCCAGGCGGGTGCTGGGGGCAAGTGGGGCAGGTGGGCGCTGGAGTGGGGACGGGTCCCCGGTGCTGGCACTCGGCTCAGCCCTTGCCACTGTGCCCAGCTCTCCACACCGGACAAAGTCATCATCCCCGAGCGGTACGTCGAACTGGAGCCCGACACGCCGCTCAGCCCCGAGGAGATGAAGGAGAAGCAGAAGAAGGTGGAAAGGATCAAGACTCTCATTGCCAAATCCAGGTGAGGCTGCGCTGCCCACGCCCACGCCGGCCATCCCGGGGTGCACCCTGCACCCGCCTGCACCCCTTCCCTGGCCATCCCGGCAGGGTCTGTCCCACTGGGGCTGGGCACGGGTGCTGATGCTGGGTGCTCTGCGCAGCCTGCAGAACGTCATCCCCCTGGGCGAGGGGGAGGTGGACACCCCCCAGGACCCCGAGACCCAGCTGCAGGAGCAGGAGAAGAGGATAGAGATCTCGTGTGCGCTGGCTGCCGAGGCCTCCCGCCGGGGCCGCATGCTCTCGGGTAAGGCACGGGGGGGCACAGAGGGTCGGATCCTGCCAGCCCCGCGGGAGAGCGGACCGCAGGTAGCGTTACGTGCCGAGCGGGCAGGAGAGGTGAGGGCAGGACAGATCGGGCAGGTTGGATGCAGGACCAGCTGGACAGGCAGTAAGAGTGAGGGGCCGATACAGGCAGGAGAGTGGGCTGCATCGGTCCTGGCGCAGGGCATCCCTGTGCAGTGGGAGAACTAGCCTGGTGATGCCGGCAGCTGCCGGGGCCCTGCCTGCGGTGCCTGGGGCTGCCTTCCCCTGTGGCAGCGCTGAGCGTCGTGGGATGGAGCAGCCGCTTCGGCCGGGTGCAGGCTTCGGCACCTTGTCAGAAGCGTTCGCAAGGCTGCAGGAGAGGAGCGCCTGGCCACGCGGCACGCGGTGGCACGCCATGCCCGAGCGAGCGTGGTGGCACGCCGTCCCTTGTCCATGAGGAGCCCTGTGGGAAGCTCACGTGTGCACGCCGCGGCCGGGCGCCGCTGTGGCTGTTTGTCCTGACCGCGCTTGCTTCCCCCCCTCCTTCCTCTCCGTTTCCTCCCCTCCGCTAACCTCTCGCTGGGTCGCCTCCTTCCCCTCGCCGCTGCCGGCACCTTGTGTTCTTCACGCCCTTCTCCCATTTCTTGTTTCCAGCTCAATGCGCTACCCCAAGCCCTCCCACCTCCCCAGCCTCCCCGACTCCACCGACCAACCCCCTCTCGTCTGAAACATCCCGGGTCGCCGACAACAGCCATTTTATGCGTGTCTGAGCCATGAAGTAAGCACCTCTTCTCTCGTACTTCATCCCATCCTCTCTCCATCCCGGGGGGCCGGGCAGGGGGTGCCTCTTCTGTGCCCGGCGTCTGTCCATCGCTGCTTGCTCCAGCTAACGTCTCCCGAGCCACGTCAGCCCCGTCTCCTCCCATGGACCAAGCGCAAGTGTTCTCCAAGGCGAAGCCCCGGGGCTGGGTCAGCCGGGGACCCCAGTGTGGGCAGAGGGGGCTCAGCAGGGTGCTGGGGGCAGGGGGACCCATGCACAGAGCAAAAGGGGTGGTGGTCTCGGGGCCAGGCTCTGGGGGACGCCTGCCCTGGCACCTCTGCAAACTGGGGGGGACACAGCGTCCCCCTGCTCAGTTGGAGGTTCCCCCCAAGCAGCTGGGGGCATAGAGCTGAATCTGCGCTAGGTTTTCCTCCGAGCAGGGCAGGGAGGGGTCTGTGGGGTGGGCACAGGGGCTGCCCCACCACCGGCCGCCCCATGCATAGCTCAGCCCCGCTCTCCTCTCCCTCCAGCTCAAGCCCTGGCTGCTGCCGGCGCCGTCAAGTTCCACGGGGCCACATTTTAGTGCCCTTGACATGACACCGAACCTCTCGCCATCGTTTTCGGTTCTCCTGGACCCCCTTCCCTCCCACCGACGGCGAGACCACCCGGCACAGCCGAGCGGGGAGATGCATCGCCGACAGCACCAGCTGCTCTGCCCTGTCCTGGAGGAGATGCACGGGTGCCAGGAGGTTGTCTGCTGCGTCGTGGTCCCCGAGGAGCCCCCGGGCTGCCAGCTGGCACGGGGACAGAGCGGTGGTGTCTTGGGCGTCAGGCTTGTGTGGACGGCCAGGCAGGGGCATCGGCAGTGGCGGACCCCGGGACAGCGGCCGTCCCCCTGTCGGGGCAGCCCTGGGGGAGCGTAGGGCTCCCTGGGCTCCCTGTGCTGATGCGTTGGTCTCCCAAAGGTCTGCGAAGGGGCTCTTTGGGTGGCGACAGGCCAGTCCCCACCATGGATGGTGCTTCCACCTTACGCTGGACCTGGATGCTCCATCTCTGCTCCTCGGGTGCCTCTTCCTCTCCCTGTGCCCTGAATCTGGTTTTAGCATCTGGCTGGGGGTGGTCGCCAGCAGAGCCTGGCCTGTGCCATCGCTCCTCACGCTGGTGGCTCGGCAGGAGGAAGAAGGAGCTGTGTTGGGGACAGGGCGGATGGAGATGGGACTGGGGGAGGACACGGAGGCACCCAGGGGAGCGGTGTGCTCAGGGTCGGGGTGGTGTGAGGGCTGCCCGGGGCACCGGTGCGCCGCTGGCACGGAGCAGGAGGTCTGGGCAGGGATGGGGACGTTGCACAGGAGCAGAGGAGCGGTATGGGGAGCTGGGGTGCGAGGTGGGATGGTGAAGCCATGGGCTCGGCAGGGATCCCTCTGCGGTGGATGGGGACAGTGGCAAGAAGGGGAAGGGGCTTGGGGGCCAGGCGGTAGCAGCAGGGCTTGTCCTCAGTGCCGGCAGCAGCCGCGGTTGCCCGCCCGTCCTGCCGTCACCTCTGTCCCAGCCCCTCTGAAAATCTGGCACCGCGTCTCGCCCCAAGACCTTGCCATTGCACTTCAGACCCTTCCATTTGTTTGGGCTCCCTGTAGCAAGTTTACCCTTTTCTTCAGCTTTCTGGAGGGAGAAAAAAAAGCCGGTTCTGCCTGGAAAAGTGGAATCCCACGTGGGGCGGGGCAGTCGGCAGGGCTGCAATGGGGCTGGGGCGGGCGAGGCGGATGGAGTGAGGAGCTCGATACCGTCCACCCTGCAGCTATTTCCCTACTGGCCTGA
>VYZW01038969.1:35217-52636 GCA_013401315.1 Balaeniceps rex | reverse complement strand
GCGCTCACCCCTGTCCCCCCCCCCCCGCATCCCCATCGCACCCCATCTTAGCAATACTGGTAGGATCCCCGGAGCCCCGAGTCCCCTCCGCTCCCGAGCCTCCCGCAGCCCTCTTAGCTCATAAAGCTGGCCCTTTATTTTGCTATTACATGCCTTAATATATGTTTTATGGAAATTATACATTTATAATATATATCTATATTTGGTTTTCTCTTCTTTTCTGGGAGGTACTGTTTTGTGCTAATCTCTCCGCAGGGTTGGTAGCACCAGCCCTGCCAATGAGTTACAAAAGCAGATTCTTTGCCAATTTATCAGAGAAAAAAAAAAAAAAAAGGAAAAAAACCTATTTAAAATATATATATTTTTTCTGCTTTTATTAAAAGCAAATTTATTTAAAATAAAATATAAAGAGACTGTAAGTTTGAAGAGATGACGTGTTTATTTCCCTGTCCCTGAGTGCAGCGGCGGGGCGGCCGGGGCGGGCTCCCCAGCTCGTGTAACTGGGGCAGACCCCACTTACACCGGCTGCGGCGGCACCGCCGGGGACGTGCCGGGGACCACGGTGCACGGCTGTGGCCCACGCAGAGGCTGTGCTGCCCGGTGGGGAGCCGAGGGGGCACGCAGACCCATGGGCAGCAATTCCTCCGCTCTCTGGGGGCTGGAGGGGACGAGGAGCATCCCGGTGCTCCTGCCCTGGCACACCCGGAGCCACCGGCGAGCTCCGGCTCAGCCGTGCCGCGGTGGCCAGGTCTGAGCCTTCCCCACGGCGTGAGCGCAGCCCGGTGCACCGGGTCCCCATGGCTGCCCTATTGTGGAACCCGGTGGTCATTTTTTTGGTTTTGTTTTGTTTTTTTTTTAAAAAAAACTTATTTCTTAATTTTATTTTGGTTATTATTTTTCATAACACTTCATATACCAGTGACTTGTAACCGAGAAAGGATTTGCATCGGGAGGAAATCTATTTATGCACTGGGGAGGGTGGGAAGGGAGGCATTTGTTTTCTGGGTTTTTTTGCTAGTGTTAGAGAAATAAAAGTATCTAAGAAACAGCGAGGTGTCGGTGGTTTTTGTCTAGAGGTGACCTCAGGCTCCAGCATGTCAACGGTTCGGGAAGGGTCTCCCCTCCAGGGCTGGTGGCACCTTCTCCTCCCGCTCCCCGTTTTGGGGGGGTCATTCTCCCAGTGGAGTTTATTTTAGCTGTAGCTGCTCAACAGCCGCCCCTCTTGGAGGGATAAAACCCCACATTTGTACCTGGCAAGTTTGTATAAAGCCAAGGAATGGCTGGTTTGTAAATGTGTGGAGCTGGTCCCTGCGGGCTTTCCCCAGGGACGTGGGTGTAGAGGTCCCTGTGGGGTGGCTCGGGGGTGGCACGTGCTATATGGGGACCCTGCGTCGCCCACGGGCAGCAGGTCTGGCTGACCGGGCAGCAAACCCCAGGGCCAGGGCTTGCACAGGGCTGGGGCACGGCGGGTGCCAAAGCTCCCCTCTCCCACGGGGCAGCCTGGCTGTGAGCTGGGACCGTCCCTGCCCCATGCGATGCACCGGTGACGATGCTACGGGGAGCTGTGCACGCAAGGGACACCGCAGCCACGTGCATCCCCCTATTTTGGGGATTGCTCCAAGCCATCCCTTCCCAGGGAGGAGATGCAGGCTGGGGCAGGGAGGGCAGGACCGGGCAGGGACCCGCAGCCACCGGTCCCTCCAGATGTCACCTTGCAGCGATGCCCAGCCACCGCATCCCCTCCGAAGGAGATGCTGCCGGCGTGGGGCAGGCGCTGCTGGGCTGTTAATGATTTGCAGGATGACGTGGGGACTAAAGGCCTTTCCAAGGGTCACTACCAGAGAGCACGTGGAAGGGCGGCCGCCCTCACCCAGCCTTGCCCAGCCCTGCCGCCGGCAAGATGGTGTCTCTGACCGACTTCCAGCGTAAGCGAGCGGGCGGGCTGGGGTGGTCGAGGTCCCGGTGGCGATGCTTGGCCCCGTGGGACCGGGGCGTGCCGTGGGGATGCTCCACAGTGCCAAGCCGGGGCTGGAGGCTGCGGACCGGGGTCATCGGGGCAGGGAAAGGGTGCAATGGCAAGCCCCATCCTGGGGCGGGGGGATGCGGTGAGAGCCCTGCTGGGACTTGGGGACCAGGCAGGGCTGTGTGTGGGGACCAGCACCACGGGCGCTGCAGAGCCGGGTTTGCCCTCACCCTCTGCCCCAGCTCTGCGTCGGGAACAGCAGCTGGGGAGGTGCCTGGCTCATCCGGAGAGCATCGCCAGCCTCTCCCACCGGCCGCCTGCACCGACACCCTTCGTGCCACTGTTCAGAAAAATGCTGGCGACAACCTTCATGTTTATTTTTCCTTTGTGGTTTATTCTTTATCTGGCAGCCCAGAGGAGTTTCTGGGGTTCCTGGCAGTCTCCCCAAGGCTTGAGCAGGGGGAAAGGCTGTTTCTAAGCTTTGGAGACAAATCCAAAGCCCGTTTCTGGGAGGGAATGGGCCAGGGAGGTGCCGAGGAGAGCAACCGCAGCCCAAGGTGGGACCTGAGCTGTGTGCCTGAGCCCCCGTCTCAGCCCTCCTCCCATCCTCCACAGGGATCGGCATGGGACTGGTCAGCTTCGGCCTCTTCTTCATCCTTTTTGGGATGCTCTTGTACTTCGACTCGGTGCTCCTGGCCTTTGGGAACGTGAGTAGAGCGGGGCCAGGGCTCCCCGCAGCAGGCGCTGATGCCCAGGATGGAACAAAGCGTCCATCTGGGCAGGGCTTCTCTGACCTCCTCCCCTTCATCCTCCCAGATCCTCTTCCTCTCCGGCTTGGTCTTCATCATTGGCTTCAGGAGGACCTTCACCTTCTTCTTCCAGCGGCCAAAGCTGAAGGGCACCAGCTTCTTCTTCGGGGGCGTCCTCATCGTCCTCATGCGGTGGCCCCTCCTGGGCATGCTGCTGGAGGCTTACGGCTTCATCACCCTCTTCAGGTCCGTCCCGCAGCACCCGGCTCCCCGGCATGGCATGGGTGCCCCCGGCTGGAGAACGGGAGCTGGGTGAGCCCCCGCTGCTCCCATCCTGCTGAAATCCTGGCACGGGGCTTAACAGACACTTCTGCTTTGATACAGGAGTTTTTTCCCAGTGGCTTTTGGGTTTTTGGGCTCGCTGGCAAACATCCCCGTGCTGAGCAAGGTGAGCAGGGCGCTGGGCATGGTTCTCCCAGGCAGATGTGACCCTTGGGGTTTGCCGTCCTTGGGTGATAGCAATCCCGATCGCTGTGGTTGGGACCGGACAGAAAAGGTCACCACGGTCTCCCCGCAGCCCCCCGAGGGTGCACTGGAGGATTTTACTCTAATCAGGATCTGTCCCTGTTGCAGCTCTTGCAGAAGGTGGGAGAGAGCAGCTCCATGGTGTGACCTGCGAGACGGGCCGAATCGCTGGAGATGGGACGGCGCAAGTGAGCCCTGGGTCTGGCTCTCCTGCGGTGAGCTGTGGCCTCTCTCGGCCCCGGGACCCTCGGTGCCAGCCGGAGCCACCCTCGCTGCGGGGACGGTGCCTCGCTGCCCCACGGGGTCCTGTGAGCAGCTCCTGAGAGAGGCTCCGGGCACCAAACGCTGTGCCAGACAGGCTTCTGGAATTATTGGCGTTATTTTATTCTTTTTGTCTTCCCCTGTTGAAAGATGTAATTAAAAAGCGTGTCTGAGACCAAACTCAGGCTGTGCTCCTTTTCTGTGGCTCAGGGCTTGCTCCAGCTCTGGCTCCTCTTAGTGTCACCAAGAGGCATCATGGCTGTGGCTGGAGATGGCACAGGGACCTTCCCATGGCCATGGCTGGAGGTGGCGTGGGGACCTTCCCATGGCTGTGGCTGGAGATGGCACAGGGACCTTCCTATGGCCATGGCTGGAGGCGGCATGGGGACCTTCCCATGGAGATGGCACAGGGACCTTCCCATGGCCATGGCTGGAGGTGGCACAGGGACCTTCCAGTGGCCATGGCCCCGGCTGCCCTGGCCACGAGCCCTGGCCAGTGCGGGCAGCCCTGGCTCGCAGGCAGCGGCCGTGGCACTGCCTTCCCATGCGTCCCGGGGGGATGTGGGCTGCGGAGAGCAGAGCCCGGGGAGCCGCGGGAGAGGGCAGGGGAGGTTAGGAAAACACCCATTAAACCACATTAACATTTCATGACCTGATCGGAGGAGAGTAAATTACCCCATTCAACTTCAGCGACCATGGAAAAGCGAATGACATCCGGGGTTATTAATTAATTGAGAGATGCTGGGGTGGGAGCCGGGGCTGGAGCAAAGACCCAGAGTTCCAGTGCCGATATCTCTGAGCATTACGGGCCATTTCCCATAGACCTGCATCCTGCGGGCTGTGGCCAGGAGGGAGCAGAGCTGGACCCGCTGGCTGCTGCCTGGCAGGGTGGAGCTGGTGGGAGCTCCGGCGGTGGTGGGCACCAGGATAGCTCTGCCGCGGTTTGAGCCAGGGGAACATCCCCAGCACCCCGTGCCCACCCCAACGCCAGCAGGGGTGCTGGGGGGGGGCTGGCTGCCTACCTGTGACCCAGACGCCTGCACCGCTCCAGGGGAGCCTGCCAAGACCAGTGGCTTACACCCCACAGAGGGGTCCGGCCCCATCCACTGGCGTTCAAAGTGCCTTTTCATCTGCCGTGCATCCTCACAGCCCCAGCACACCTCCTGGGAGGGCGATGGGAAGCTGCTGCTTTCCAGCCTGTTTCCGTAGGGACAGAAAGTGGCTGTTTTGGGCGGCTGCTGGGGGTCCCATCACATCGCATTGCCCACCATATCCCCCCCCATGTCCTCTCTGCAGCTGATTTGGCCACAAGAACTGTTCAGGCCCAGATACATCAGGTGCTTTTAAACCCTGCTCAAAGCAGGACCTGTGCTGCTGGATGCTCTGGAGGACGAGCATCCCCCAGCGCGAGGGGCTGGCTGCTGGCAGGGAGACCTTCGTGGCAGGCAGGAATCTGGGGACGGTGCGGAGCTCTCCTAGCTTAATGTCAGAGGATTTTAAAGGAGCTATTTTGTTCGGGCTGCAGAAACTCCTCTCCCCAGGAGCACAGCCAGCACTGCCGGAGAACTGGTTGGATAACTCAGCAGGTCTGTGCGATTAGAGACACAAGCTAAAATGGATGTGAGCCAGGTTTCTATGAGCACTTGGGAAGCTGGGTGCAAACAGGAGTTTAATTAAACCAAGGCAATCACATCAAAGCTGGTCCCTGTGCAGATACCCTTCTTAACTTGCAAGAATTAATTAATGAGTTTGAGTTAAACCTGTTCCCTCTTGATTGAAGCGCAGCCTGATTGAGCTGTTGGCACTTAGCAGGTACTGCACCGGTGCCCGGGTTTGCGGTGCGTTTGCACCAGGTGAAAGCAGAGCTGGGAGCTGCTCTGACAGCTCAGCTGATGTGGGGTAACGCATGTGGGCACCCAAACCCCAGCCCCAGCAGCCAGCCTGAGCCCTGGGTTACAGAGGACGAGCTCCCCAGCAGGTATAAATCAGGGCAGCCCCCCCCAGGGCTGGGTATGGTTGCTCTGCATCCCTGGGAGGTCTGGCTCAGGGCAGTGCTCCCTTGCTGCTGGTTTTGCGGGGTTGCCTTTGCTTTGAGCGCAGATTGCAGTGGGAGGCTTTCAAGAGGGGGAGAAAAAAGAGCGAGCAACTTCCTAGCATGAGCGTGGCTGTGGGCAGGAGGAAGGTGGAGGTGGGTTCAGTCCTGCTGGTGTCGTGGGCAGGAGGAAGGTGGAGGTGGGTTCAGTCCTGCTGGTGTCGTGGGCAGGAGGAAGGTGGAGGTGGGTTCAGTCCTGCTGGTGTCGTGGGCAGGAGGAAGGTGGAGGTGGGTTCAGTCCTGCTGGTATCAGGGCCAGCTTTGACGATAAAGCAGAGGGGTTTGGAGCAGAGCAAGAGCTAGGCGGCTGCTTGCAGAGGAGGGATGGGAAAGGAAGCATGGCCTTGGACATCATACAGGTAAGCGAGAGCCGCAGCCTCCCTAGTGCCTAGCTGCAATTCCTGTCTTTGCCTCACCCCAGCTGAAAACTTGGGCTGTAGAGCAACTTTTCCTGGTCAAGCTTCATCTTTGGGGCTTCACCAGAAGAAAGAGGAGCGGTCCTAGGGACATCACACGCAGGGTAATGTGATTCCCCCTGTTTAACACCCCCATCCCCACGGCAGCAAGCATGGATGAGCAGGGTGCGTGCCCCCATCGCTTCACCCTGCTGGGAAAACCAAGCCCGGATGGAGCATCATCCCTGGGTGGCAGCTGAGGGTGCTCCCCATCAGGCTCCAAGGTGACCCCGGGGAACCACTGTGAGCTGCCTCTGGGACGGAGCCGGCGCTGCTCTCCCCAGCCTGCGTTTCTGAAGCTTATTGCAAGGGAATGTTTTCCCTCTGGTTCAGTAAATTACGATTTCAATGTGCCCTGCCAGAGCAGTTTTGGTTTTAAGCAAACGCTTTGGGTGAAGCCCTGGCTCTGCTGACGTCAATGGCCGAATTCCCCCGGTGTCGGTGCCATCCAGAGCCTCCTCTAAGTCCTTCCCAAAAGTTGCTTTTGTGCTTGAGCTTTTCAGTCACCCGGAACAAGGATCCTCACAAGCCTTGTGTGTTTTCACTAGCGACAAACTCGCGAACTAGGAAAATGTGTAAAACGTGTGGGAAGGACAGAAACGCATCTACCTTTTCTTATGGTTTTAAAAGATCCCTCAAGAAATAAGGCTATTTTGTAAAACTTCCTAATGATTCTATTTAGAAAGGGAAGTACTTAATATTTCAAACTTTATTTTAAGAAATGCACTTGTTCAGCCCAACGCTAGAGAGGAACACATTTCTCTCGCAGGAAAGCATTTGTTTTTCTCTGGAAAGCATTTTCCTTGAATTCACTCTTAGCTCAATCATTTGGCTCCTTGAAAGCAGGCAGGGAAATAACTGAAGAGCGTTCCCCTGCTATTTCCAGATGAGCTGCTCTTTGTAGGACGCGTAATTGTACGAAACCCCAGCCCTTTGCAGCAAACTGCAGCAGGTTTCCCACAGCAGCGCACAAATCGAGCGGGGAGATTGCAGCCTTGCCTGATGGCCTGTTACCTTCAGTCGTTGCAAATTCAGGTTAAGAGACGTTTTGGTTAGAACTGCCTGATGCTTCGATGCCATGTGGGAAGAGTTATGCATCCTCCCGGCAGGTCTGGGTCTCCTGAAGGGCTGGGGGTAAAATCAGTGTGGTTCCAGAGCTGGCTGATGTCCCTGCGGCCGTCCTTCCCGTGCTGCCCTGCAGAGCCTGGCCCTCGGCACAACTCCTGCTCCAGCCCTTCGAGCCGGTGGAGCGATGCTCCTTCTCCCTCCCCTGCTTCCTATAACACTCTGCACAGACGTACCCTTTGCAGGTTATTTAAAGCCTCGTGTCAGGTCTTTCCATCGCTGCTCCCATGCACCAGCTGCTCATCCCTGCTCGCTGCCGTGGGAGGTGACTGGAAAATGTCTTGTGGGGATTTTCCTTGCAGGGGGGAAGGTGCCCTGTGCTGAGGGGCATCCTCAAGCCCTGGTGCTGCCAGCGAGGCAGGCCAGCCTCAGGGCTAGCACTGGCCACTGCAAGGCAACGTAGCTCAGTTCTCTGATGGGCTTGGGGAAGTTGGTTTTGCCTGTTTATGTCTTGGTTTCTCTTCCAAGGGGATTGTGGTGCCGTCCCCTTGGCAGGGAAGGGCTGTCTTCCTCCGGGACCGGAGCAGCCTGGTGCTGCCTTTTCCCTGGTACCCGCAGCCCTCCGCCCTTCCCAGCTGCATCCTGCTGCGGCTGCCCCAGGGGAGAGGAGTCCGTCTGTCCCTCCTAGGGGAAAGCCATGCCCAGGGCACCTAATGCTCCTCAGGGCTCCTGCAGACGTGCCTCCCCTTGGCCCTGGGTCAAAGGGGAGCTGGAAACACCGGAGCCCCATGGCCCCGCATCCTGGGACCACCTTCCCCCGGCTGACGTGGCCCCTTTCCTTTGAAGTCACGCTGCTGCCCTGGCCTCCCCTTTGGGGAACGGGGCTCAGCAAAGCAGGCAGAGCCCACAGGATGCCCGGGAAGGGGATTTATGTCCGATGGCTGCCCGCCAGGCTCTCTCTCGCATCGCTGCGGCTCCTGGGCTAAGCTGCTGCCTCCTGACCTCTTTGCCTTGCTGCAACCTGCGCCAGGGCATGAGGCTCCCCCGAGTGACGCAGCGCTGGGGCTCGGCGTGGGAAAAGACGTCAGGGCCGGGGGGAGCAGGGCTGCGACCCGCGGGGCAGAACCTCGGTGCCCAACGAGGTCAGCTCCAAGTGCCACAGCCAAAATCCCCCAGGGGAAGGAGGCGTTAAAGCCCCCGTTTTGGAGGGGAACTGTCTGTAGCTTGTGGGGTGTCCTCCTCACCCCCCCAGCACCGGTGTCCCCTGGACAAGGGTGACAGCAGTGCCCTAAACAAATCCCATCCGCAACAGAGCGCGCCAGCATGATTGCATAGCTCGGGGTTTCGAGGCAGGGGCAAGTGTGTCGTCAGGTTTCTTCCAAGAACATTTTTATTGCCTTTGCAGTCATTTCCCACCGATGTTCCCTGAGGTCAAGAGCTGAGCTGGAAGCCACGGGGCCTGATCCGGCACCCACCACCCTGGGCTGGGCACCGCTTGGGGAAACACAGCCGCATGTGAGCTGGGCGTCCCCTGCAGCCACGCTGCGGTTTGTGAGCAGCATCTCCCTTCCAAAACACAGGGCAGGGCTGGGCACAGCAGCTCGGGCACCCAGAGCCACCCTGCTTGTACAAGGTGGAGAACGGACCGCTCCTCCTGACCATGGTGTGCCTGGCCAGGCTGTGGACACTTGTACCTTGATCTGATATCATATGCAACAACTGCAATGAGTTTAGCTGTTCTCTGCCCCAGGCTCTACCTTAAGGCTCTGCTCCCTCGCTGGTTTAACAGAGCTGGGGGGGCTTTTCCCCCTCGCTGTGCTCAGAGCAGCCCCCATAAGAGCAGTGGGGTCTGGTGAGTTTGTGGTTGGTGTCCGTGTGCCCGAGGGGACTGTGGCTGAGTGCCTTTTGCTGTTCCTACCCCCAGACCTTTGGGGAAAACCCCATTCCTCTGCAGCATGGAGCTCAGGGACATCTCCTTGGCCAGACTGCCATCTAGACTTGAGCCACCACTACCTGCATCAGCATCACCCACCAGCTCTCCTGATTGACACCAGCAGGCATTTGGCCCATGCCCTGCACACACCGTGTTAGCGATGGCCGGGTGCTGACACGCAGCAATGCTGTTAACTGCGGGGAGCGTGGGCTCATGGCTCCCAGCTATTCACAGCTCCCCTTGCCAGCCACGCTGGTCAGCTGTGCCCACCTGCCACCGGGCACGGTGCTGTCCCGGCTGTGCCACCCTCCGCAGGGGCCATCACGGTCAGCATCTAGCTACCTGCCCACAGTGCTGCCCACGGGATCCCCAGCCCTCCCCCGGGCAGCGGGGAGGAGAAACCCACACAGATGCAGAAACCCAGGCTATAAAAGCATCCTCCCCTCTGGGACGCAGCAAAGCTGCTGGCAAAGGAGGCGGCTGCCCTGGGAGAGCGCGATGCCGGCAGGACGCAGCAGGAGGGTGCAGCAGTGTCTGGTGGTCTTGGCCGTGACCTGGGGCGCCAGCTTCTTCCCCTCGCCAGCCCAGGCTTTGCAGAGGTAGCAGGCGTGCGTGTTGCAGGTGGCTCACAATGTTGTGGGTCTTGCTGTCTCCCCTTGGTTCTGGGTGCTTGGGCTGGTGCTGAGGACCGAAGGACTCTCCTCCTGCGGTACCTGCTACAGCCGAGCTGGGAAACCCCTTTCCACCTCCTTTTCTGCTCTGTGCTAGCACACCTGCTCTTCTTCCTCGCTCCTCTTCCTCTCTCCTTGAGCACCCCATGGCTCAGCAGCACCCCTGTCTCCCAAATAACCAGGGAGGCCAAGACGACGTGTTTCACTTGCAAAGCAAATGAGCTGAGCGTGGGGCTGGGCTCAGCCCGGGGGTGGCTGCCTGGTGTCGGTAGATGCCTCCTGCAGCAGCGAGCCCCCGTGGGGTCCCTGCCCCGCGTGGGCCGTGGTGCATCCCTCCTGCTGCATCCCCCCCGGGGCCGCTGTGGGGCTGGCAGTGCCGTGGGAGCGGGACCCACCGGGGCCCGGCTGGCAGCCCCACGGCGCGGGGTGCTGCGGGGAGCTGCTGCCATCTAGAGACACCCGGCTGGATTTCCCAAGGCAGGAGTGCTGGGGGGGGTGGGCAGGGTTCTGGGGGGGTCTCCTGCGGGTGCCAGGGTGCTCCCCGGCCCCCCAGCCCTGCCCTGGCCCCCCGGCAGGATCGCGCTGCGGAGGATGCCCTCCATCCGCCAGACGCTGCAGGAGATGGGTGTGAAGGCGTCGGACGTCTTCCCCGAGCTGAGGCAGAGCAGACGAAGCAGCGTGGCCGGCCCCAGAAACGGGACAGCTCCCACGCTCCTCACTAACTACCTGGACGTGAGTCTCTCCCTGCGTGGGAGCTTGTCACCCCAATGCGTCCCCGCACCCTGCAAGTCCCACCCGCTGCACCCCAGGGTGCGTTTGCTGCCGGGGGCTTGGGTCTGCGTGAGCCCCCTCTCCTGTCTGAGCCGTGACCCCAGTGATGCTCCCCAATGCCGTGCCTCTTCCAGACCCAGTATTTCGGCGAGATCAGCATCGGTACCCCGGCGCAGACCTTCAAGGTGGTCTTCGACACGGGCTCGGCCAACCTGTGGGTGCCATCCTACAAGTGCTCCCCCCTCTACAGCGCCTGCGGTGAGTACGGGGGCACGTCCCTCCAGCTCGAGGGCTGCTCAGAGTGGGCTGGCGTGGGTTTACCTTTGCACAGCGGGGTCTGCTGCTGTCCGGTCCCCTGGCACTGGGGCAGGGGGGGTTCATCATCCCACGGAGGCTGGGGGAGCAGAGACCCTTAGCTGGTCCTGCCGTTGCCATATCCCTCTCTTTCTTTCATGCACCTTCTCCCTCTCCCCAGTTTCCCACAGCCGCTACGACTCCTCCAAGTCACGGACGTACATAGCCAACGGCACGGGCTTCGCTATCCGCTACGGCACGGGAAGTGTCAAAGGCTTCCTCAGCCAAGACATCGTCATGGTGAGTGCGTGCCCTGAATTCACAGACCTGGCTCAGCAAGGAGATGCCCACGTGTGGCTCTGCTGCCCCATAAGAGCATCCCCAGCTACCCAAGAGTACAGGGGCTCTTTGGGGGATTTAGCCCCCCAGCTCCCTGCAAGGACACTTGTGCCCTTCCCCAGGTATCAGACATCCCCATCATCCAGGTCTTCGCCGAGGCGACGGCGCTGCCTGCCTTCCCCTTCATCTTTGCCAGGTTTGACGGGGTGCTGGGGATGGGCTACCCCAGCCAGGCCATTGATGGCATCACCCCCGTCTTCGACCGGATCCTCTCCCAGCAGATCCTCAAGGAGGACGTGTTTTCCGTCTACTACAGCCGGTGGGTGTTGTGGGGAGCAGGCGCCGGGGCTGGGGAGGTGTTTGTTTTGGCAGGGCATGGGCATTGCAACCACGGCGGTGCTGGGTTTGCATCTCAGGATTGGGAAAGAGCCATGGCTGGGGCTGTGGGAGCTGGGGTGGGGTGGAGGGCACGGGCATGTGGAGGATGCCTGGAGGAGCTGGGGTGGAATGAAGCAGCACAAGAGGCAGAGCCGGGTGGGTGCTTATCTGGAGCTGCTGGGCAGGGAGTGCCGAGGCTGGGAGCGGCTGCTCCCCGCTCGTTTGTCACTGTCGGATTGCACAAAGTCACCAGCTCTGCTAGTGGGGCTGGAGCAATCGCAGCTGGGAGTGGATTTAGTGTTTCATCTACAGGCAAAATGAAAAAAACCACAAAAATCTATTGAAGAAAAACCTGCACCAGCAGCCAAACCTCCTTTCATTTCTTGCCCCAAACTTGTGCCCCAGCATCCCTCCTCCCAGCAGCACCAAAACCCACAGGAGCAGCGGGAGGGCCCGTCCTGGCAGCGCAGGAACGCTGCCCTCCCGCCCCAGCACCCCCCATGGGCCGCAGGTACAGCAGCCTGGAAATGTGCAGTGACAAACAGACCCACAAAGGCATGTTTAAAGCAGGCACGGTAGCTCTTTACCTCAGCTAAAGGTGGATCTGTCAACAACAAACAAAGCCGAACGATGCTGGCTGCAACTGCAGCCTCATCCAAGTGCCACTTGGGTCCCCTCTGCACCCCGGGGACACAGCCACCCTCAGACCACAGGCTTATGGAGCATCTCTCTATTTGCAGAGCTTCGAAGTAAGAAGACGAAAAGCACGAACGCTCTCGAGACAGCACCCACTAACAGTCACCCTCGCATCCCGGGGCCGGGCAGCAAACCCCGCTCCTGCTGCCAGCCCCAGGCAAGCCCTGCCCTGCGCTGGCAGCTGGGCGCTGGTCCCTAGGAGCTCACACACTGCATCAGCCCTGCTCCAGGCCCTGCCGGCACCCCTGCCCTGCGCAGGAGTCAGCACCGACCTGCTCGGAGACCTCAGCATGTGGCACCACCCCTCTCCTGCGGGCTCTTGCACCCTGTGCACTAACTCGGGGTTTCTTCTGCTCCGTCTTGCTCTCTGCCGCTGCTAACCGGGTCAGCAGAGCCTCACGGCCGGGGCTGGTCCCTTCTCCCCATTTTGTCAGGGACAGCAGCCGAGGGGCAATCACTCCTCTGTGTTTTGCACCCTAGGAACACTCCTCTGAAACCCGGGGGGGAAATAATCCTCGGAGGCAGCGACCCAGCCTACTACACCGGGGACTTCCACTACCTGAACATCAGCAAGAGCGGCTACTGGCAGATCAGCATGAAGGGGTGAGGCCAGGGAGTGCCTCCGCACAGCGCCGGCCGCATCCTGCCAACCTCCCTGGGTGTGCAAGGGTGGGCCTGGGAAAAGCTTGCTGGGTGCTGGGGAAGGTGGTCCGCGGAGGCGTGTGTTCACTCCGTGTTGGTGGCAGATGCTTTCCCCTCTGGAGGGGAGCGGGGTGGGATCCTCCAGCACAGAGTTGCATCTCCATGCTCAGCAAGGAGCCGGGAGCCGAGCTGGGGAATGCAGAGGGGGTGGCACCGTGGGATGATTCAACTTGGAAGCTGCAATGGAAGAGTTTAACCCCCTTTAGTCCTGCAGAAGGAGTGTGAGGCACTGAAACAATTCTGCTTTGTTTAATTTAAAAAAAAAATAAAAACTACACATGATGAAGCTTAGCTTTCACAACCAAGAAGGTTGAAGGGAGGGTTCCTGGTGCGCCTGGAGAGTCTGTACTCCAGAGGCAGCGGGAGCAGCACGTGCTCTGCTTGGCCAGTGTCCCCTGGACGAAGATGCGGCACGCTCGCCAGTGGGCACACGCAGCCCTGGGAGCTGAGCTGCGGCTACCATGGCAGACTCAGGGTCACCCCTCTCCCCTCCTGCTCCAGGGTGTCCGTAGGGGCTGAAATCCTGTTCTGCAAGGAAGGCTGTTCAGTGGCTGTCGACACGGGAGCATCCTACATCACCGGCCCCGCCGGCCCTGTCTCCGTGCTGATGAAAGCCATCGGGGCAGCAGAAATGGCCGAAGGAGAGGTGAGCAAACCCCCCTGCCCCACCCCGTGTCCCTGCCCCCTTGCTGCCTGTACCCCAGCCCATCCCTCCCCCAGCAAACGGGCTCAGCGCTGTCTCCCCCTCCCGCAGTACGTGGTGGACTGCGACCGAGTCCCTCAGCTGCCCAACATCTCTTTCCACCTGGGTGGGAAGGCCTACGCGCTCAGCGGCTCAGCCTACATCCTCCGGGTAAGCTGCATCCCTCCGTGCAGAGCGGGAGGGCGGCTCTCCCCCAGCTGGGTGCATCTGCTGAGGAGAGCGGTGCATCTCGGGGTGCAGCCCTCCTGGAGCATCCTGCGCCCTCCTGGAGCATCCTGCGCCCTCCTGGCTCCCCTAAAGCAGCTGCAACAAGCCCCAGAATGACATTTCTTATTTTTCCCCAAACCCTCATGTTTGGCAGAGGTGTCCAGATGAGCCAGACCAACCTCTCGCTGCTTCCTTGGGTGGTTTTGGGGAGATTTGGGGGAAGCAGCAAAGAGCAGAGACAGGCAGGGATCCTCCTTGCTGGAGGAAGGAATGTGGAGGCCAAGCAGAGGGTGTTGAGCTGGGGATCACAGCCCTTCCTCGGGCACGCTGCAGTAGAGATCTCCCTCCTGGCGCCTCCATCACCGCGTGGGTCTCCTCCTCTTTGCAGCAATCCCAGTACGGGGAGGACGTCTGCGTGGTGGCTTTCTCAGGGCTGGACATCCCACCCCCAGTTGGTCCCCTCTGGATCCTGGGCGCCAGCTTCATCGGGCACTACTACACCAAATTTGACCGGCACAACAACCGCATTGGCTTTGCCACAGCCCGCTGATGGCTGGGGGGCACCGGGGAGAGGGACGGGGGAACCAGCCTGGAGGCAAGAGTACCACCGGGAAGAAATGATTTGAAGTGCAAACGAGAACAGCAAACGAGAACAGCGTTTCCTTACAGCTCAGCCACCTCCTCCCTTTACTGAAGCAACAGCAAAACCTCGCCTTCTCCCACTCCAAAACCCCCGCTCTGCTTCCCGAGAGTCTCTGCTGCCGGGGAGAACTGAGCCTCACCACATCTTCTAGGGAGCATCTGCAGTCTGGAAATCAAAGCAGGATCCTGTACCCGGAGTTGCACCTCCAGGGACTTTTAGGGTGATGTGCAATAGTACAACTGGCGTGCAGTGGGTCGCTGCTGGCGTGGAGGTGTCGCAGGTTGCAGACAGACTGAGGAGGGATGAACTGTTATGGTTTGAATGGGAGAAAAATAATCTGGCTGTGTTTAATGATAGTTTTAGCTGGTGTTAACGCTACCCCTCTCCGTGACTTTAATATTAAACAATCTCAAAGCAACAGGACACTGAGTGGATGCTTACTCTTGGAGAAGGGAGAGGTCAGACACTTGTTGTCCAGTTCTCTTAATGAAAGTGTTCCTCTGCTAGGATCCACCACTGCATTTATGTCCTTCCCTGTTTCATAGGAGTGAAACCCCCTCCCAGCTAGTGCCACAGCATCTCCATGTAGGCAAATCAGGGTCTTTTCAAACAGCAAACAAGCCTTTTCTGCAGGAGCAATCTCTGTGTGGGTACCCACGCCTTGACCTGCCTTCCCATGGGGGGCTCAGGACCACTGCTCGCACCCCTGGGGACAGAGGGACAGGGCTGCACGTAGGCTTTGCTGCTCTTTGGGGAGGGGAAGGTGCTTGCAGGTCTGATTAAGGGTGGCTGACTATGCCCCACCAGGAAGGCAGCTCTTGCTGCCCCAGTGCCTGGATCCATTTTCATCGCCACGTTGGCTCCAGCTAACACCCAGAGGTTTGTCTCTGTCCTGGCCATGCGTGAAGATGCTCAGCAGGAGCATGCTGGAGCTGCGAGCCCTGTGCCGGCTGGCTGGGCAGGAGGGGCAGACCAGTGCTCCCAGCCAGAGGCTGACATTTCCAGTTCCGCGGGAGAGCTGCGGTGCTTCAAGTTACAGCCCAGCAGCTGCAAATCCAAGCACTCCCCAATGCCAAGCGATCTGCAACACGCTCTCATCTCCAGTTCCACCAGCTCAGGTGCTGTGACTGCCGTAGTGCACAGCCGAGCCCTGCGAAACGTGCCTGTACAGCAGAGCACAACGCTTGGGCTTCTGGAGCAGAGCCTGGAGCAAGCCGCCATCTGAGTGCAATCGCACGCAGAAGCTTCTCATCCTCGTTTCTGCCACCAGCGATGACTGCTGATGAATTCCCAGTGCTGCCCGAAGCACAGGCTGACACGAGCTGCCTCTTGGGCTGCAGGGATGTTCAGGAGAGTGATGCTCCTGCCAGCACCGAAATGGCTGCTGCTGCGTGACCTTTCCAGCCAGGTAGGCAGCAGCCTCCGCTCTGCTCGCCAGCCCTCCCTCCCAGCGCGGCACCTCGTCCCCTGCCCTGCCCCGTGGAGCGGCAGAGCAGGCTTACAGCAGAGAGGATGTGGCTAAGCGGATGTTTGTCCCTCCTGGGAGGGTCTGTGCAGCTGCATAGCGTTTAAACCTCTGAAAGTTGGGATGCACAACCCTGGGTCTCCGGGGACGGGAAATTCAAGGCACCCAGCGATGCTATTTGTTTCTTGCTATCGCCTTCTGCAGCACTGATCCATCACCTCCAACACGGGGGCAAGGAGAGCAGTGGCAACGGCTCTTCGGGGCCTGGGGGTGGAGGGAAGGGGCCCCAGCGGTCAGCGTATCTTGCTTTCATCCAGCGTTTCCTGAGCACGCCCGGGCGCTCGAGGCAGCTGCTCATCAGCACAGCAAACCCCAGGGGCTGGGAAGCGGTGGCAGCACAGGCAGGGAGGGCACGGGAGGGAGGGCAGAGCTGCCCGGAGACCCTTGGCATGGGGATATCTGCACAGGTCAGCGCTGGAGCTACAGCCTGGCCTCTCCACAACCTTCTGGCCGTACAGAGATGCTGGCAAGCTTCTCCCCTCCTTTCCTACCGCAGGGAAATTCTCCAGCTGGAAATAACTAAGCCTCCTCTGCCCTATTCTACACCGCAAAGGCTGTGGTCTGGAGAAGACTCGAGTGGATCTGAGCTTGAAAAAGCGCCAGGTGACTTAAGCCCCCGTGATGACTTCTGCCTATAGCCCTCAGCTAGAAAATGGTCAGGCCGGCCTAAAATAGGATGTTTTTGCAGATCCAGTTCTGTTCCTATTCAGCACAGTTGTTTCAAGCAGCAGGAGGGAAAAATGCCTGGGCTGGTTGTGGTGCCGCTCCTGGGCCCCTTAAGCCAGCTTATTAACACCTCTAATCGCCTGTGCCAGGGCAATTTCCTGGTGGCTGCTGCGCAGCCCTGGCTGCGAGGCTCGGCTAACCCGCAACTGCCACGCTCAGCCCAGCAAAGTGGTCGGAGCAATTATAACCGTCCTATTAAAACTCACAGAGCTCGCTCTATATTTAGAAACATGGGGAACTAGCTGGTTTATTTTTTTCCCTTTCCTTAAATGATTTTCCCCAAGTCTCCATGGTCCATTTAGCTGGTTTCAGCCGCAGCCAGCTGTAAACTTTGGAGGGGGCATTCTCCGCTCCGAGCCATGTGCAGTTGTTATTTCCTCTGATAATGAAGCCGGGCTGGAGCGGTGTCAGCGGGCTGCGGGGGGCTGTGCCAGCGGGCGAGTCGTGCTCTATCTTTAACTATCAAACCTCTCTCCAGCCCACCTGTAAACCCCCTATGGGGGTCAGCGCTGGGTGGGTGAGATGGTGGCGGGGCTGGAGAGGGCAGCCCATAGGGGACACGTCCCTCCCGGAGCGCAGGATGCTGCCGGCACATCTCATGCGCGGCATCCCCATCCTTTTCATGCCAGACCCCAAAGGGATGGGGCGGGGGGGGCTGTGCGGAGCCCCCCGGGATGGTTGAGGGGCTCGGGGGAGAGGAGGGCACCGGCAGCAGGTGCGG
>VYZW01038969.1:0-35207 GCA_013401315.1 Balaeniceps rex | reverse complement strand
CGGGCGGCTCCTCCCCGCAGCCGCCGGCCCCGCGGCAGCCCCCGGCACATGGGCCGCGGCTCCGGGAGCGCGGAGCTGGGTATGGCCGGACCGCCCGGCCGCTGCCCCGACTGCCTGGGATCGGAGCGGGGCGGCGGTGGGACTCCCGCCGTGCCCCACCTCGGCATTGCGGTGGACGAGGGCGATGTGCTGCCCGGGGCGCTGCGGCTCATGCGGGAGCTGAGACCCGGCTGGGAGACGGCGAGGGTGAAGACCAAGGTACGCCCCGGCGGTGGGGGGAGCCTGCGTGGAGCCCCCCTGGGGACCGGCCGAGGGGGCTGCGGAGCCCAGCTCGGGGGGCTGCGGGTGCTATAGGGCCCGCCCTGGGGCGGCTATAGAGCTCGCTCTGGGGGGGCTATAAGGTCCACATGAGGGTGACTGTAGGACCCACCGTGGGGTGGCTATAGGACCTGCCTGTACGATCGTCCTGTCCCCCCACCCCCAGTTCTCCCATCCACTCTCAGAGTGTAACCGGGGCCCATCAGGTGCGCGAAGGTGTGACACCCCCCCCGCCCCCCGCAGGCTTTGGGGACCCCTCGGGCAGTCACTGAGTGGTGGCTGTGAATGCAAGTGTGTCCCCAGGGTCCCTCGAGGCTGCCCAGATGGGTGAAGGCTGGGGGGATGCCGGGGCAGCAGCCCGCACCGCTGGTCCCCCCAGAGTCACTCCTGCAGGTGCTGCACCCCTGCCTGCGCCCAGTGCTGCCAGGCCCCTGCCCGCAGGAGTAGCTGCTCCCGGGAGCAGGTCTCACTTGGGTTACTTGTGGGCTTGCACCTTTGCCAGCTCGCGTGGGCGGAGCACCAGTTTGGATGGGAGATGGGATTCAGCGCTGGGCCCCTTGCATGGGACAGGGTTTGCCTGCCCAGAGCTGGCAGGGCTTTGCTGCGGTGGCTGGGAGAGCAGGGCTGGCAGCTGCCTGCCATGGGAGTCTCTTTCCCTCTCCTCAACTCTGCCCAGGGTGCCAGGTCTCAGGTGGGAAAGCGAGGCTGGTGGTGTCTGTGCCCTCACCGGGCTCCTGGCGATGGGCACGGGAGTGTGGAGGTGGTGGAGCTGGATGCACTTAAACATATATACATGTGTATGCATGTCCTCTGAAGGCACATGCTTCCCCTGTGCCTCGAGCGTCATTAAAAATGTATTAATAGCCAAGTGTAACTAAACACAAGAAGCTGCAGGAAAATACATGTGAAAAGGCAGATGGCAATAGGCAGGAAGCTTGGAGTTCGAGTTCCTCGGAGCACAGAGTTGTACAGGCAGGAAATGTCTCTGCCTCTGTGCAGCACCGTGCACAGACCTCGGTGGCAACGGTTGTTTGAGAAGGACCCCAGCTCTCTGGTAACCAGGCTCTCTGCAGGCATCGGAGGGGGTCAGTGTTCAACAGCAGCTTGTGTGTGCGTGCATGTGTTTTTAATTAAAAAAAAAAAAAAGGCAAAAAAAAAAAAAAACCCTTAGGAGTTGGGGGGGGGAACCTCCAGTTGCGTTTCCCTTAGCTGCTGTTGCAAGAGCTGTTCGGGAGGGGATTGGAGCAGTGCACTGGTCCTCAGCTGGTTCCTATTAGCGTTCCTGTTCGCTTTCCTCCGCGCACTGGAGCGGTGCCCGCTTCGCACCACCTCGATGCACGGTGTCAGTGCACAGCTCCTCACAGGGGTTGTACCAGGCTGCACCGGTGACACGGAAAAAATCTCCCAGCGCTTGGGGCAGGGCGTGGAAGATGGGGAGGAAGGGTCTGGGTGCTTGGCCTCCCCTGCCTGCCCTCTGCTTGCCGGGGTCTTCAGCCCCCTGTGCTCCAGGTTGCGCCCGCTTTCCAGGGCTCCCGTTCCTCATGGTTTAAGCTCTGTCCCTGGGCAGAAGCATCTCCGTACTGAGAAGGCACAGGCGGTGTCGGTGAGTCAGCCAGCCACGCTATCAGGGAAGCACGCACTCCTCCATCCCTCACCCGGCGATAAGAAGAGCAGCAGCACTGTGGAACCAAACCCCTGCGAGGACTCCGGCGTGGCTGGACTTTTTTAGCCTGACTTTGGCAACAAGGTGCCCTGCTGCAGTCCAGCCCCGGGCTGCCGGTCGCCTCTCGGGCTGGGGAGCGGCACTGGGGGTGCCTGCGCAGGGAGGCAGCCAACGCGGCGGTGCTTCGGGGGTGCTGAGGGGTCTCGTGGCAGGCACAGCACCGGGGTGTTGGATGGAGCTGCTTTGCTTCAGCATCTTTGCACAGGGCTTGGGTCTTGCTTCGCCATTTAATTGCCACAAGGCTCCTGGTGTGGAGTCACACTCACTTTCCCCCCCTCCCTGCTGTCACGCAACCGCAGCGGGGAAGGATTTGGGCCGGTAGCAGCGCTGCAGCCCTGCTGATAGCTGACTGCACTTTGGATCCACAAGGAATAGCACTGGGCATCTCCAAGCAGCCGCGCTCAGGAGCTGGAGGAGCTGCCGCCTCCAAAGCAGGCAAGCCCCTGCATGCGTGTGTGCAGGTCGCTGGCGAACCACGTGTGAGTCTCCAAAGTTAGTGGCCTGGAATTCAGGGGGGATAAGGCTCAGTAATCCTGTTAAACCCGCTGGGAAGGGCTGATCGGGCTGTCGAGCAGCAAAACAAAGCAGCGCGAGGACTCGCAGGCGAGGCAGCTCTGGGCATCTCAACATGGAGCCGTTCACCTGCGGCCGATGCGCCTGTGGCTGATGGAGGGCACCGGCCCCAGGGTGCAACATCTTCTGCGTGGATGGGCCCTGACACCTTTTGCTCGCTGAATTTCTGGCCTCTGGGGCCTGGCAGGACGAGGAGAGAGCTGAGCATGGCATCGTGGTGGAAACGCAGATTATCTGGCCTGGGAAAAGCAGCTGGGTTGCTTGAGAAGGTTCAGCCTGCCCCAGCGCAGCCGAGGGGCAGCAGCCCGAGGGGACGTGGCCCCCGGCTTACCACCCGCCGTGCTCACCCCGAATCCAACACCAGCCAGCTGTGTAACGAGGGGTGTTAGCGCCGTCTAACTTCGGGTGTCTCATTCCAGTGCTTTGAGTTTCCCTCGGGAGGCTGCCTGGGGAGCCCTATATATAGGCACCCTATATAGGAGCGAGAGTTGCTGAGTGGGATGTCTAAAATTAGCTGTCCCACCCCCGAGCACCGCTGCTGCTGTAGCACACGCCTTCGCCCCCCTCCCGCTCTGCCAGTGTCACACCTGCTCCGGCTCCCCAAACCCAAAGGGGATAAAGAAATCACTCTCGTGGGGAGCAGCGGCACCCCGGCACGCTCGGTCTCGGTGCCGAGCAGGAGCCGCGTGGGGCTGAGCATCCTGCCTGCGTGGGGGACGATGGGGCAGGGGTCTCCCGTGGGGCAATGGAGACCCAAACCCCTCGGTGCACCGGAGGCGACTGAAATCGCCGCGGGATGGGGAGAGGAGCCCGGCGCAGGCGGCAGCGGCAGCCCCTGCATGTGCGCGGGCAGGCGGCCAAGCCGGGGCGACGGGAGAACAAAACTCTCTTTCCATCTGTGAGGAGCCATCAGAGCAATGACACGAGACGTCCCCAGCAGAGACGTCCCTGCCTATCAGTGATCCGGCCCCGCGGGGAGGGTCGGGAGGAGGAGATGGGGTGGTGGTGTTTGCTCCGTGTTGTTTGCCGGGGTTTTTTTTTTGGGTTTTGTTTTTTTTTTTTCATTTTGTGCCAAAAGGTTTGCGCTGATTTTTTCGGGAGCGATTCCCGGGGCTGCTCGCGTGCCAAGCGTGCTGGAGGCACATCTGGCCTGAGCTGATCCTGAGCTCCCAGGTGAAAAATGCAAGGATTTCCACCCAAATCGCCAGCTTTGTGCAGCTGAAGCCTTGTGCCTGCGGCCCCGTGCGGAGCCCCAGCTCATGCCTGAGCCTCAAGGTCTTGCAAACTCGTGCCGCCTGCCACGGGAGCTTTCCTGGCTGCTGCGGGCACCGCTGCTTCGTGCTTTCTTTTGCCCGTTGCCTGTTACTGCCTTCGCCACGTTGCTTTCTCCCTGGGTTCTGCTGGTGGGAAGGGGCTCTCCCCCATGCCTGGCTGGCACGGCAGGGATGGACAGGCATCGGCTCTGCCGCCCCTCTCCCCCTCCAGCTTTTCACCGATGGCATCACCAACAAGCTCGTGGCCTGCTACACGGACGAGGGCATGGCGGATGCGGTGCTGGTCCGTGTCTACGGTAGGAAGACGGAGCTGTTCGTGGACCGGGAGACGGAGCTGAGGAACTTCCAGGTGCTGCGTGCCCACGGCTGCGCTCCCGACCTCTACTGCGCCTTCCAGAACGGGCTCTGCTACCAGTTCCTGCCGGGCATCGCGCTGGGGCCCGACCACGTGCGGGACCCCCACATCTTCAGGTGTGCAGCTCAGGGGAGGGAGTGTGGGATGGGGAAACCAGCGAGGGGTTTGCTCCCTGTTTCCAGCTCTCCCCCTCGCTGCCTTTGCTCCAGACCGGTGCTCGAGCATCGCTGATGTGCACAAGCCTGGGTGGTGCTGGGGGCCGAACTGCAGCCGGGTTTATCACCATGTTTTTAAAGCGTCAGCTTTTGGTGAATAGAGATTGCACGAGAACTACAGCTTTTATCTGAACTTGCCCTGGAAAGGTGAATGCTGCTTTTGACCCAGACAGGGTCTTGAAACGCTTCAGAGGCTCGCAGCTGCATGGGAGGGGAGTTTCAGCTGTGCCGACCCTGCGTTTTTAAACATGGGGAAACCCCCTCGAGGTGTCTCAAGGCTGGTTTTGAGGAGCGCTCCTCTCGGGGACGCTGCTGCACGCCTGCCTCTCACCCACGCGTCCGTGTTTCCTTCCAGGCTGGTGGCCCAGGAGATGGCCCGGGTACACGCCATCCACGCCAACGGGAGCCTCCCCAAGCCCATCCTCTGGCAGAAGCTGCACAAATACCTCACCCTCGTGAAGACGGATCTCAGCCCAAAGGTATCCAACCCCAGGTAAAGGCAGAGGGATCCCAAAGAGCCAGGCTCTGGCTTGGGCATCCACTGCCCACCCATCTTTAAGTCTTCCCCGTATGGGACCGGGGGGAAGAGCTCCGGTTCCCAGGTAAAGCCTCTGCAGGAGTCCAGGGTTGGTGAGCGGGGCTGGGGATGGTGTCGGGGCTGGATCCGGCCACGCGGCCACTTCTGGATCCCGATCCCTCTGCAAGCAAACTCATGGCCAAGCCCCCAAGAGCAGGTGGGACGGAGGCATCTCCGTGCACCCTTCAGCGCCTTTCTTCCTGCCAGTCTGGGAGCAGTGTTAGAGCAGAGACAGCTCTGGGTTGTGTTTGTACAGCACCCAGGCAGGATCCGGCCTGAGCCAGAGACTCCCACCTGCTGTAATAATCCGCCTCCTCCTCCTCCTCCTCCCTGCAAATCTAGCTTGCATTTTAAGCCCTCCCTAGAATAAGCTGAAGCTCAAGCCCTTCTTACGGCGGGGATCAGAGCAGCAAGGTTGAGCTGACGTCGGAGGGGATGCTAGAAACCCAGTATAGATTAAAGCGGCCAGTTCCCACTTCAAACCAGTTCATCCCATTTCTGGGAGCCTGGGTTCACGCCAGGTGAGTGCCGGGGTGCCTAGGAAGGATGTGGGCAGCCCCAAGAGGTGGCGGAGGCGAATGAACCTGAAGGCAAGCGAATAATTAACCCGTGCGCTGAGCAGCAGTGGCAGGACGCAGGGCTTTTCTCGGCACTCGCCCTGCTGCAGGCAGACTTTACCCAAGCCTGCACCTTCAGTGCAGCCAAGTAGGTAATCATTAACTGGCTCTCTTCTGGGAATCGAAACTTCGGAGGTTACCGAGAGGGTACGTGCCCCGGCAGAGTCCAAAAATGCCCGCTGGCTGGGGGTTAGTCGGGTGCTTTGGGAGTGAGCGCTGGGGGGGCTCGGTGGCTGGTTGGGTGAATTTGGGGGATGGACGCGGGTGTCAGTGGGAGAAGGGAAGGGCTGAGGCTGCACCGTGGCATCTGCCAGGCGCCCTGGGTACCACGCAGCTCGCCGGAGGGTGTCCAAGCCAAACCTGACCTCTCCACCAAATACGGCCTCGTTAGCCCTCGCTTTGTGTCACTGATGAGTTTGTTTATAAAATGCACAGAGGGAAGCAAGGGGCAACGCTGCCCCTCTGCCCCCAAGGGAGGTTCCCTGTGAGCACCAGTGATTCCACCCCGTCCCCTTCCCCAGCCTCCAGCAGGACGTGCCCAGCCTGGAGATGCTTGAACACGAGCTGGCCTGGATGAAGGAAACGCTCTCGCAGCTGGGGTCCCCCATCGTGCTTTGCCACAACGACCTGCTCTGCAAGAACATCATCTACGATGGGATGCAAGGTTCGTGGCAGCAGCTTCGCATCCCGGCAGAGGGGTCTGTCCCTCGCCCACCTCCCCAGGGGCTGGCGGCTCCATCTCCAGCCCCTCTCACAGCCCCTGCCTTTGCCTCCGCAGAGCACGTTCGCTTCATAGACTACGAGTACACCGGCTACAACTACCAGGCTTTCGACATTGGGAACCACTTTAATGAGTTTGCAGGTGAGTCAGGCTCCTCTCCACGGCACCAAAGGTCCCCCCCAGTTGCAGCGGCTGCCCCGGGGTCTCCCCGTCCCTGGGGATGGAGGAGGCAAGTTGCATCCCCAGTCCCACGGTGGGAAATGGGGCAGTTCCTCCTCGGGCTGCCCGGGGTTGGAGCGATGTGTGAGGGAGGGTCTCTGCTGGCACCGAGCGCCGTGCTGCCGGCGGTGAGCAGCCTGGCTGCTGCTGGGATGCAATGCCTGCGTGAGCCCAGCTCTTAACCACGCAAGGGCTGGGTGCGTGCCTCGAATCAGCGGGTTGATCCCCGGCTTCTGCAAGCCTGGAGCTGCAGGGGTTTCGCTCACCCGGTCATGCACAGGCAGAGCCCCGTGGTCACACCACTGTGCCCTGGAGAAACCCTCCCTTTTGCCCTTCTGCCCCTCGGGCATCGCTGACCCCAGCTCCCCTCGCAGGCGTGAAGGAGGTGGATTATCGCCTCTACCCCAGCAAGGAGACCCAGCTGCAGTGGCTGCGCTTCTACCTGCAAGCCTACAAGCAGCTCACCCAGGGGGACCAAGGAGGCACGGGGGTGTCCGAGGAGGAGCTGGAGACTCTCTACGTGCAAGTGAACAAGTTTTCTCTGGTGAGTGGCGGAGATGGGAAGGAGCAAGCCTCTCTCGAGGGCTGCCCAGGGGATGGGTTTTCCTCTGCTGTCGGCTGAGCTGGGGCTTCATGCTGCAGCTCGGCTGACGAGAACGGGCGTGCAGGTACCAGCCTGGGGGTTTGGGGGCAACTGGGGCAGGAGGTTGCCCGAAAGAGCCCAGCTGCACCTCAGAGGTGCTGAACCCCTGGGCAAGGTCAAAGATGGCACCGGCCGCCTGCCGTCCCACCGATACGTGCCGAGGGACAGCGTCTCTGATAGCTGTGGCCTTGGGCATCCCTTCAGAGAGGTCAGGCAGACCCTGGGCACGGTTGAGCATGAGGAAATCCTCGTTGGTAAATGCTATGGGCAGGCAGAGCCAATTTTCTGGAAACTTAGGGCAAAATCTCAGCTGGTTCCCTGGATGGAGCTGCCAGGAGGGATGTCCTGGCTGCGAACACAGAGGCTGGTGCTCTGATCACGTTGTGTTGCAGTTCAGCATCCTTCCTCCTGGCATCCCTTGCCTGGGCTGGGACCAGCCCCCGGAGCATATGAAAACACACGTGTAGGCCAGCCCCAGCTGGCTGCCACCCCACGTCCTGTCGTCACAGCCGCAGGACTTCTGGGACCCGGCCAGGAGAGGCGCGAGCGACTCGTCCCGCGGGCAGGGATGCTCTGTGCCCATTTCTGATCCTTGTTTTGTTGCAGGCATCCCATTTCCTCTGGGCATGCTGGGGCCTGATCCAGGATAAATACTCTACCATAGACTTTAACTTCTTAAGGTGAGTCCGCCGGGGCTGGGGAGGCATTTGCTCCCGGCCCAGTTCAGCATTAAATGACTGGAGCAAGAGGATCCCAATGGTCCCTCCGTGCTGGAGGGATCCTCTGTGGCCAGGGGACACAGGGCTGGGGGGGACGAGGGTCTCATGTCTGTCCCTCTCTCCTCTCTTGGCAGATATGCAAAGCTAAGGTTTAAACAGTACTTCAAGATGAAGCCGGTGGTCACAGCCCTGCAGATCTCTAAATAGCATCTCTGGCCTGGGAGACCCTGAGCTATTTTATTCTTGCTGAGTCCGCAGACCTTGCATCCCCCTCGCCCCTTCCCCACCCCAGCCGGGGGAGAGGGCAGGTCCTGATGGTGGGAAGGGGGAGGAGAGGAGCTCTGATCCGGCCACCGATTAAAGGAGAGCATGGACATACCTGAGACTGGACCATGAGATGCTAGAGAGGACCACGGCCTCGGAGAGGCCCCTGCCTACGCCAGGAAGCCTTACCATCGCCTTAACACGAGCCCCGGCTCGGCCCCGGTGCCCGGCAGGTCTGTGCTTTGCTGGCACTTCTGCTGCTTGGCCTGGCACCTGGTTTGCTCCCTCTGTGCTGTCCCCGAGGGGGGAAAGGGGTCCCCCCCGTCTGCTCAGGACCCCCAGAGCTGCCCGGTTGTTTGAGCTACGCAATGCACACGCTGTGCCCGTCACCTTCGCTGCTGCCTCTGTCCCCTCTTGCTCTGCCTGCTCAGTGCCGCAAAACCAGCACCCGTCTTGGGTCAGTGTTGATCCTGGGCTTGGGGCCGTCTCTGAGCACGGGGCCCTTTTCCACGAGGGGTGGATGCTGCTGCGCTCCAGCTCGGATGGTGCAAAGCAGCAAGGGGCAGCGAGAGCCGGGAGCCACATGGGCTTGCGACCAGCGGGCTTTTGCTGGCAGGAGCTTTTCCCCACGGCCATGGTCTCCCAGCCTCCCATTAGCTCCCTGCTCCCATCACGGCTTCCCTTGTAGCATCCCGTGCTGCTGGAGCAAGGGGGTCCCAGCTCTGCCTTCCCCATCTCCACCAGGGCCAGGGGAGTGGTCGTGCCCTTCACATGGGCACCATCCCTATGCTCCTCTCTTGGTCCCTGTGTGGGACCCCCCGGCAGGAGGTTGAACGGAGCCCACCCCTCCATGAGTCGTGCGCAGTTTCATCCCCTATCAGCACTCGGCTGCTCCCCCATCACAGGCTCTACGAGGGTGATCCTGGCCTGCTGAGCACTGTCCGGCTCATGACAGTGGTGGTTCATCAGCTGGGGCGCGGGATCGGACCCCTCTGCCACTGCCTTGGCTGCTCAGCGTGTGGTATGGGGAGGAGGTGGCCGTCCCCTCCACGTGGACACAGGAACCTGCCCCGACAAGAACTGTGAGTGTTCTATCTACTGTTTGTTTTGGGACAAAATAAAAGCTGCTGGCAACTGGAAGTGGGGGAT
This sequence comes from Balaeniceps rex, assembly GCA_013401315.1. NCBI lineage: Eukaryota > Metazoa > Chordata > Aves > Pelecaniformes > Balaenicipitidae > Balaeniceps > Balaeniceps rex. The sequence continues at coordinate 25,840 of VYZW01038969.1, read as the reverse complement.
GGTGGATCTGTGGGGACTGGTGCAGGACTTGTGCCAGAGCAGGGAGCTGGGGGTGCGCTTAGCCCTTCTCCAGCTGGAGGTGCTGGGGAAGGCCAGCGCAGGAGCAGAGGTGCTGGTGGAGGCATCTCCTCCCAGGGTGGGCTGCTGACGTCCCTCCACGCTCCCGACCTCCCTTCAGGTGTTTGCCTGCAGCGTTCACTGCCCCTTCCCTGCAGGCAGCAACCGCCGAGGATTGTCCTTATCCCAGAACGATGCCCTGTGGTTTAAAACAGCCTGCTGCAGAGCTGGTCCCACATCTTCATCGTGGCCCCCCGAGGCCCTGTGGGTCTCCAGCTCTGGCAAGGGCAGGTTGGGAGCACTTGGCTGCTGCGGGCTCTGGGCAGAAGAGGCTGAACCCCAAACCTGCTGCCATGTGGGGCGAGACCTCGAGAAAACACAGGGGAGAGGTGGGAAGGAGAGCGGAGCAGCTTGGGACCCACCACGGACGGACAGGGCAGGAGAAAGAGCTAAGAAACAGCACAAGTGAAAACATCGCAGGGAGCAGGAGCCTCGGGAGGGGGCTGTGCTGGGAGAGGGGCAGGTAAGGGGGAAACAAGAACCCCCCCATCTATGCCGGGGGTGAGAGCTCCCCGTCAAGCCCTCGGCTCTCTCAGACCCCAGACTGGCAAAGTCCAGACCCAGATCTCTGCTCCAAAAAGTCTTTATTGTGCCAAGGGGTGGGGGGGACAATTGTAAACAAGTATGTGAAATATACAGGTTAAGTTACTCATCGTCTTATTAACAAAATAAAGCTCTATCTATATTTACAGTCTTTAAAAAAAAAAAAAAAAAAAAAGAGAGAGGAAGAGCTGCATCTTTGTTGGGCACATCTGCTTCCAGCCCCTCTGCAGCACAACCCATCCCACCCTGGGAGCCGGCACCCTTCCCCGGGGACCCCGGCCCCAGCCAGAGCAGCACAGGGAGGGGGAATAAATAAAGCACTGGCGAAGGGAAAGAGGCGATTGCTGGGTGGGTGAGGGGGCAGGACCCTCCCTTGGATACACAATGTCCTGCCGGTGGCCCTGTGGGGTGCAGGGGTGCAGCACCGGGGCCCCGATGCCGCAGAGCCGCTGCTCCGGACCCCCACCCTGGGGCTGAGTGCATGGGTCCGCTGCAAAGCCCCCATTGCAGGGCTCGTCCCCGCACTGCAGACTGCAGCCCGCAGCCCGCAGCCCGGGCAGCCACAGCTCCTTCTGCACCCCCAGCAAGGTCCCCGCGGTGCCAGGCTGGAGGCCAGGCTGTGGCTGCAGCTGGAGCCGCGATGCCTGTTTCTGGCTGTTGCCACAGGGCGGTGCACGGACTCTGCGCACAGCCGGACACCGTGCATGCACAGCCGGACACAATGCATGCACAGCCGGACACACAGCCACGCTGCACCTCCCAAACACCCCTGGGCTGGGCTCTGACCAGAGCAAGGTATTTTTTTTAGTTATTTCCTTTTTTTTTGCTGCTGTTTTTCTCTCCCTCTGTGGTTTTCACAATGCAAATCTCAGGTGGAGCCCGCGGCTTGCCGAGCCGGGGCACGGGAGGGAGAGGTGCCCAGGGACGGATGGGGCACGTACCCACTGCAGCCAGGGCTTGTGCCCGGCCGTGCCCGGGGCAGGGGCTGGCGGAGGGCCGGGGTACCGGCGCAGCCAGGGAACAGGCACCCGCTTTATTTACAAAGTGGGCCAGAGCTGTTGGGAGCATAAAGGGCTCCTCGGAGCCCTCGGCTTGTACGCGGGCCAGGCAAGAGCTAAAAATGCCTCCATGGGAATTTGCTGGCAGGCTCTAAAGACCGAGTGGGAAACGCGGCAGGGAGGTCAGGCAGGGCTGAGCGAGGGACAAGTGTGTCCCCGTCCTGTGTCCCCGGCACTGGGGGCTGGCGGCTGCAGGTGAGGCTCTCTGCAAGGGACCCGTGGGTGCGGGAGGGCTGGGAGATGCTCTGGAGGTTCTCCTGCACCCTGATACCCTCAGGTACCTCCTGGGGGGCTGCAGGTGGGTGTCAGCTCAGCAGCCGTGGCACCCACATCCCTGGGCCAGGTGGCCTCAGCTCCCCATGCCCCCGCCACTGGAGCAAGGCTGAGCCAGCCCTCGCCAGCTTGCCCAGCGGGGTCAGCACATCCCAATGCAGCGCACGTGGCTGCTCGTCGCTCCACTGGGAAGCACCCCACCCAAAATGCTGGGATGCTTGCCTTCGTGGGACCCATGTGCAGGCAGGCGGCAGCGACTCCTGCCTGCCGGGGCAGCAGCTCTCCTCTGCTCCCAGCGCAGCCCTTCGGCCGAGTCCCGTCTCATCAGGGGATGCTCTGACCTCTTTTCTGGCGGCAGCCAGCCCTGCCACCCCCACCTGCCGCCCCCCCGGCCCCCCTCAGTCCGTCAGCACCACCAGCTCGCCGTCGCTCTTGTCCTCGCCCTCCGAGTCCTCCTCCTCGCTGTAGCGGTACATCTCACCGTCGGCCACCGAGTGCCCGTCATCCCCGCCATCACCCTCCTTGAGGCTGCGCGTGTTGACGATGACGGGCATGCTGGGGTCCATGCTGCGGGGCAGGTAGTGCTCCATCAGGGGGGGCGTCAGCTGCATGCCCACCGGCCGCTGGTACAGCACGTCCGAGGAGGCAGGGGGCATCTGGCTGCCCTGGGGCCTGCGGGACAGGGGAATGCAATCACCGGCCGGGGCATCGAGGTTGCCCCCCCTGCCTCCCAGAGCACCCACCCTGCGGGCACCTCGGCAAGCCCCCTCGGCCGGGGGGAAGGGGCGCGTTACCCTATCAAGTAGCCCTGCCTGGCGTCCTGCCGCCGGTTCCTCATCAGCGCCTTGTACTCGCCCACGCGCAGCCGCTTCCCCTCCACGATGCAGGTGCGTTTGGGTCGGGGCTTGTACTTATAGTCGGGGTATTTCTCCAGGTGCTGCCGGCTCAGCCGGGCTTGCTCCTCATAGTAGGGCTGCTTCTCCTGGTTCGTCATGGATTTCCACCGGGAGCCTGTGCAGAGAGGAGCCGCGGGGCATGCTTACCCTCCGCCTGCTGTGATGAAACTCACGCCAGCTCCTGGCTGGGATAGCCGTTGCAAGAGTTAATTAATGCTCGTACCATCCCCTCTGCAAACGGCACCTGGATTTGCACACAGCCGGTGAGAGCGGCTGCACCGGTGGGAGCCCCGTGCCGCGGGACAGCCAGCCCTCCCGGCACAGCAGGAACAGGTCCCCAGCCCTGACCTTCCCCGGGCACCTCTTGGGCCATGGCTTTCGATCCTCCCCAAGGTATGGCAAGCATGTGCCACAGCTAAAATAGGCTGTGCCGGCGTGTGACTCGCCTTCCCCCACTGGCTGACCTTTACTGTCATGGCCACCAGCACCCCGGGCAGGAGGGCAAAGCAGGGCACAGCACAAAGGCTGCTGGGCTGGGAGAGGGGCTCAGGGCCAGGCTGGTGGAGAGAAGGGGTTAATCCCCTCAGCTCAGCACCTGGGAGGCTGCAGCTGGACCAGTGTCCAGTTTGGGAGAGAGAAGGACAAGCTGGAAATGCGTGGCGATCCTCAACATCCTTGGAGATGCTCAACAGTCAACAGGACACAGCCCTGAGCATCCCTGCTGGGGGATGCTGGGACGATGTTAGCTGGGCTTTGAGCAGGGCTTTGGGCTGGGGACCTCCAGAGACACCCCCCGCCACCTAAATCCTCCTGTGAGTCCCTGTGTGCCCCTTTCCTGGGTGTCCCTCACCCGCTGGCACGGCCCAGCTCCCCCAGGGAGCTCCACCTCCCACACCTGCACCACGAGCCAGCTGGCCCAGGTAAACCAAGGCATGCACCATGCAAGCCCCTTGCCCACGGTGCCCCGGTGTCCTCCACCGGCTCCTTCCCCACGCACTCGGCCCCTCGCATTGGCTCAGATCCACATTTCCAGGAGCAGAAAAGCACACAGGAACCAAACCCCCGCGCCTGGGTGCATACCAGCTCTGGACCACTCGTCCATCTGCAGGTATCCACCTCCTAAATTTGCACCCCTCGAGCAGCGAGCGGCTCCGGCTCACTTTTAATAGTGGCACGGCTGCGGGGTAGGGCTGGTGTGACCGAGCGCCGCAGCAGGAGGGTGTGAGGCGTTGGCAGGATGAGGCCCGTGCTGCTACAGGCACCTCCAAGAGTGATGCTACAACAGCAGCATCCTGGCGGGCATCACCCGTACGCGGGTGGCTGAGGACGAGCGGAGCGAGCAGCCAGATGGAGCTTGTGTCCCCCCGTGGGGATGCAGATGGGGGTCCTGCCCCAGCCCCCTGCCACCATCGCCGGCACTCACCCAGGATCTTGCTGATGCTGGAGTTGTGCATGTCCGGGAAGGCCTGCAAAATCTTCCTCCTCTCGTCCTTCGCCCACACCATGAAGGCGTTCATGGGCCGCTTGATGTGGTTGTTGTTCCTGGACTCAGGGAAGTGCCGTGAGCCTGCGGGGGAAACCCCGGCCAAGGTCAGGAAGGAAGCAAGCGGGGGGGTCACACCACGGTGCTCTCGGCCGTCCTTACCGTCCATCTCACAGGTCAACAGGGCCTCGTCCAGCTGGTGGGCAGGGGTCTCCTCCATCCGCTCCTTCACTGGGGAAGAATCAATCCCAACATGGTCCTGCAGGAGAGCGGAGTCAGGAACCAGCTCCAAGCCAGGGAGCCTGCCTGCGGATGGAGACCCGGCTCTGGCCGCCAATGGTGGGGTTGGAGAGGGGGATGGCGACGACCCGGCGGGCATCCCTCACCTTGCGGTAGGGGTTGCTCAGCGATCCCTCCATGGCCCCGCCGTGGCCGTGCAGCAGCTGCCGCGCATCCTGGATGGCTTTGGTGATGGCGTCGCCTTCGCCCAGGAACCCTGCCAGGACACCGGCACGGGCACCCATCAGCGCCAGCGCCCACTCCTCCGACACCCCTCGGCACCCCATCCCACCCCAGCAATCCCAACTGCGTGCCCCAAGGAGGGGGCACAGAGCAGCAGGTGCCCACCCAGGCCACCCCAGGGAGGAGGGACCCCAGGGAGCAGAGATGTCCCCTGCCTCTGGGGGGTGGCCAGGGCAGGGCATGGGACCATCCATCAGTGAAGGCACTTGGGAACCCACCCAGCGGCAGGTTGGACGGGCTGGTCTGCAGGTCCCTGGTGGCCCCGTGACTCGGCGTGAGGGACTGGCAGCCGCTCATCTTCAAACTGGGCGAACTGGAGGCACTGGGGAGGTCGGAACCTTTGGGTTTGGCCGTCAGGTTCAGTGGCTGTGAGGTCTCCTGCGGCAGAGGGGAGGGAGGGTGAAGCGCAGCCCCTGCAGCACCCCAGCCCGGGGGATGGAGGTGCTTTGGGGCTGTACCTGCATCTGGAGGTGGCCCGAGCCAGCGGGTCTCTTCAGCGTGGGAGGAGGGGGGCTGTGCAGCAGCTGCACCGGGTAATCCACTGCAGGGAGGAGAGGGAGAGGGGTTGGGGGACAAGGCCACGCCGCAGGGCTGGGGCAGCCCCGGGGGATCCCGCTCACCTGGTTTGCAGGGGATGGGCTGGATGGGCAGCGCTAACTGGGAGTCGGGAGTGATGGGGAGAGGCTGGTGGCTGGGGGTGAAGGCAGGAATCATGACGTAGGGCATGTTGACCTGCTGGAGGGGAGAGGGGGAGAGAAGCAGAGACCAGATAACCGCTGCGGGACACTGCAGGCAGGTGCCGTCCCCTTGCCTGGCCCCGGGAGGGGACACGAGCTCGGCACACAAAGGGGCTGCAATCAGCCAGCACGGGAAGGGGGACACAGGGGGGTGTCTCCCACCTTTACCTGGATCTGTTGCTGCAGCAGGTTGATTTTGTGCTGCTGCTGGATGAGCTGCTGCTGCTGCTTGGCGATCTGGCAGGGGGGAGACAGCGGGGCGCAGCGGCATCAACGGCAGCGCCGAGCTGGCCCCAGCGGGGCTACAGCCCAGCATGAGCTGCCCAACACCCGCAAAACGGAGACAAGGGGTCTGCGGAGGGTCCCAAGGGCCGTGGGGAGGGCAGGCGGGGGGTGGCTGAGCTGCCCCTGAGCCACCTCGAGGGGCACGGGGAGAGGAACGGGCTGGGAGGGACGGTGTCACCCTCACCCTGGGGTGCGCCGGGAGTCTCACCCTGCCCTTAGCACCATATGGGCCACCGAAGAGGGAAAAATAGGTGTCCAAAGAGAGCACAGTCAGGAAAGACCCAGTGCAGTTTAGTTATTTTTGGGGTGCCAATTCCTACCTCCTTTGACCCTCATCCTCCTGGCACCAGGGAGAAAGACAGGGAGTCTTTGGGGTGGGCACAGAAAACGGGAGGGTTTCTGGGCAGACAGAGAAGTCCCACTGCCCCCAATGCCAAGGCCACCTCCCCACCACTCCCGGGGGGACCCTGTCCTGGTCCTGCACCCGCGTCCAGCAGATCCCAAAGGGATCCCCCAAGGGAGGGGTGGTCCCTGGCAAACGCTTCCCCCGAGCAGGCTGCCCACGGGGACATGAGCCCACCTGCTCTTGCTGCTGCCGTGCCAGCTCCATCTGCTGCTGCTGCTTCTCGAAGAGCATCGCGGCCATGTTCTTCTGTTCCGAGTGGGCCGTCAGGAGCTGGTCCCGCAGCGTGGACAGCTGGTTGATCATGACAAGTAGCTGGAGCTCCTTCTCTGCCAGGCTCTCCTGGGTCCCTGGAAGAAACCAAGCGGCTGCAGGTCAGGGGCTTGGGAAGGGTGAACAGCATCACCACCACCGTTGGGTGCTGGTGGGCGATGCGTGGCCAGGGGATGGCTAATGCACGGGGGGCGTAAAGACCCCCATGTGCTGAACCATCCCCTCTGTGCAATCAGAGACAAGATTTCACCAGGGATGCTCACCCCCCAAAAAAAATCAAATTAATGTTTTGGTTAAAAAAGTACAAATCCCTACTAAATGCCCACACTTGAGGCGCATCTCCCTTCCTGCCAAGGTGGGCAACGCCGTGTTCCCAGCCCAGGCTGCCTGGGCACAGGGTGCAGGAGGGACGATGGCAGAGGTGGGTGGCCGGGGAGAGACCTCACCTTTCACTTCCTTGGACTCGGCGGTGTTTCGGCCCAGCAGCCGCTCCTTCCAGTCGCTGGACAGTAACTTCTCGATGGTTGGCATCACTGTCCACGCCAGCAGGCACCAGGGTCAGCAGAGCAATGGGCGGGAGGGGACAGCCAGGTGAGCACAGCCCTAGGCTGCGCCCCACGGTGCGGGGTGGCTCTTCCCATCCCACAGCTTTGCAAAAACAACAAGGGGCCCGAAGAGAGCGGGAGCCGTCCCAGGGGCCACTCGGAAACATTTCTTACCTTCCTTCAAGTTCCTGTTGAAGTCCAGCTTCTCCTGGCTGCTGACGGCCGGCTCGAAGGCAGAGCGCCTGGGCTCCAGCGCATCGCCGGCGGGCGAGCGCGACTCCTGCGGCACACACAGCATTACTCGGCACCCGCTCCCGCAGACGGGGACGTCCCCAGGTCTCCGGGCAGGAGATGCCGGGCTGGTGGGATGCTCGGAGCCGGCCCCACTGGTGGGATGCTCGGAGCCGGCCCCACCTAGGTGACTGCTGGACCACACTCTGCCAGGCACATTCCCCCCAGCCCGGCTCGAGAGCATCTCTGCCCTTCATGCTGCAAAGACTTGTTTGCTGGAGGTTTCTACTATTTATTTAGACTGCCCAGGTCCTCTGAGCCCCGGCCCCCCCGGGGAAGCAGTGCGGGAATGGGAGGGCTGAGGCTGCTGGTCGGTGGGAGAGAAAACCCAAGAGCAATTAAAAAGGGAGGCTGAAGGGACAGAGCACGTCTGGAGGTGGCTGTGGGGGACTCCACGCCAAAGGCAAAGCACTCAAATCCCAGGGCTGACCCGAGAGCATCAGCAACGGCCAGAAAGCCTTGGGGAGCCTCAGGTTTCAGCTTCATTTCCTCGGGATGAGGAATAACCACTCGGGGGAACAACCACCCCCCTCTGCCAGGGGACGGAGCCCAGGTCCAGAGCAGGGACGGCTGCAATGCTCTGCCAGCCCGGCAAGACCCCAGCCAGGACCAGCGTTTGTCACGGCCGTGGGACCCACCTGCGGCAGGGCCTGGGGGTCGGTGCCCTCCCTCGGCGGTGGCCCCGGCGGGTCGTTGGGACGAGGCTCGGTGCTGGGGGCAGCCCCCGGCGGGGACTCACAGCCGCCCTCCTTCTTCTCCTCCGTCTTGATGGTGCAGTTCACCATGCTGCCTGCTCCATCGAGCTCCAGGTGGGGAGAAACGGGGCTCCTCATGGACATCCTATGGGGTGGCAGGGCCATCAGTGGAGCCATGGGGCACCCCCTGGCCACAGGCACCCCTTTTCCCAGCCCTGCCCCGTGCTGTTGGTTTTCCAGGGGCAATGGTCTCGCCTTTCGCCATGGCTTGGCGAAGCTGAGCCCTCGTTCCTGGCTTCTTGAGCTTGGGTTTTTGCAGATTTGGGGCTCAATGGCCAGAAGCTCCAAGGGAAACAAGCCCAACACACCTTTTTTTCTCCTGGCCCCAAAGAAAGCCCACCTAGAAGTGTGGGATTTAGGGCCCATATGAGCACGTGCCCTTCATCCAGCAGCCTGGCAGAGAGCAACCCAAGGCTCACTGCAACAGGGACCTGTGCCGGATCCGAGCCAGCACCCCAGGGTGCCCGGCTCTCGGCTCACGAGCCGCCCCCCCCGCACTGCCCCAGGAGCCGTGCCTAGAAAGCCGGCAGGGCGGCAGGCAGGTTTCCCACTCCAACGGGAAATGGAAATCCTGGCCCCGCCGAACAATGGCTGGGACGGCCACCAGAATCGCTCCTCCGGGAGTCCCCGGCACGGCGCGGAGCTGGGACCGGCTGAGCCCCAGCCAGGGCAAGGGGCCGGCCCCAGGGAACGGCTCTCCCCGGCTTCACCACCATGGCCATGGGTGCCGGTCCAACTCCCGGTGCTGCCAGCCGCTCGGCCGGGCACCGCAGAAGTGACCGCGAGCTGTTACCGGGGACGAGCTGTACGACCCCAGGGGACCCCAAGCATGGCCAGAGCCAGTATTTTCAAGGGATCTGCCCCAATCAACGTGTCACGGCCACGTCCCTTGCAAAGCCCCAGCCCTGCTGAAGCCTCCAGCCGTGCCAGGGCTGCAGGGGCTGTATCCCCGAGCAAGCAGCAGGCACGCCGGGAGCTCGCCGTGCTTTCGCCGCAAAGGGATCAGCCGTGCGCAAGGGGCAGCGCCCGCTGCAGCCGTGCTCGCAGGGATTTGCCTTCTCGGGGCCACCAACCCTCCTGCTGCACAGCAAGAGTGGGAACAAATATTACCCTCCCGAAGTTTGCCTTTCAGGGAGGAATAATGGGAAAAGGAGGCTGTTAGGGATGGGATTTACACCAGCCGCTGCCAGGAGCCAGGATCTGGGTCGCAGGACCACAGGGGCTGCCAAGGTGGGAAGGGGCCGTGGTGGGATGGGGAAAGCGTCCTGCCCAGGCTCTGGCACCCCACAACTGGGACCCCCAAGCTCTGCTCCCTCTCACCCCCCCAGACCCCGATGGCTCATCGGGACCCCCCCAAAATCAGGTCTGGGGGTGCAGGTTGGGGTGGGGGGGCTGAGCCGGGCTGCCCGACTCGGGGCAGCAATTACGTAACAAACAAAGCCCAGCTCAAGCTGCGAATTAATCAAACCGCTGAAAATAAAACCTTCCTCTCAGGAACTTCAAACAAAAGAAACGAAAACAACAAGGCCGGCTGGGTAATGAAAAGCCAGGGCTGTGAATAGGGGACAAAAGGAAGTGGAACAATAGGGTGTTGGACAAAAGCAATAAAGTAAAGGGAAGTGTGACAGCTCCACAATAGGGCACTGTGCGCGCCAGCCTTTCTGATCTTTGCGGGGCTTTTTTTAATCTCAGTTCCCTTGCCCTCCACTGAACAAACCATCGCACTCGCCGGGCCGGCGGGCTTCCTCCCGGCGTCGGCATCGCCCGGTATCTGCCGCATCCTGCGGCACCGCCCGCGTCGCCCCTTCCTGCCCCTGCTCACCTTGGCCAGCCCGGCAGCGGGGAGGGCAACCTGGGCACGGCCAGCACCCACCCAAAAACCCATTGCCTGCCTTCGACACGCCTCGGTCGGGGAGGAACCGGATACACTTGGCAGCGGCGTGGTGGTGGCAGGCAGCCAGCGGGAAGCCGTGCCCACGGCTCTGCCGGCTCCAGTGACCCGCAGAGGTAGGATTTGCCCTGCGAGGCTGCCCCAGAGCCCATGTTCTCCATGTGCTACAGGTGGGGAAACTGAAGCACGAATGCACGGCGGCGGCAGCACCTTGCCCTGGGCGCTTTCCTAACTCGGGACCTGCAGGTGTGGGTGCACAGCCGCTCCCTCCTTCCAGCCTTTTTGGTTTTTTAAAGGCAAAAAACCCCCTGCTCAGTCCACCCCTGCCACAGCTCTGCCCTCCCTCCCTGTGGCCGGGATCCTGCCCAGCCCCGGGCTGCCCCGGTGCCCAGGCAATGGGGCGGCAGCAGCGACGCTGCAGCTCAGAGCGATGCCTTTGATACCTTCGGTTTGAGACACGCACAAAAGCAACGTCCCACTCCTCCGGCAGGGCACATTTCTATTGTACTTAACCTCCCAGTGCCATTGGAAGTCTACTCTTAAAAATGGGGCCGGTACTTTAATAGGGGTTTGTTTGAAAGGGGCCTCATTGTGGATTTATTATATGGTTTGCCGAACAAAAAAAAAAAAGGAGAAGAAAAAGGAGAAACGGCGCCGTTATCTCGTTACAGGGCTGGTTCCCGCGGCAGCCCTGCGCTGCGGGCTCAGGTGCTGGGCTCCGGGGCTGCCGCTGGCAGACAATAGTGCCGGGAACAATCGCCTTGGCACGGGGAGCGTAACACATCCTCGCCTTTAATGTTTCCCATTTAATGTAGGGCGGAGGGGAAGGGAGGGAATGGCGTTGGGATGCAAAGTGCCAGAGTGAAGGGCCAAAATGGACCCGCCGGGGAGCCACGAGTCCTCGGTGAGGGACCAGGGACCCATGGGGCTGCTTCCTCCCGGCACAGCGTTTTGGGGAGCGCGAGGGGGGCTCATCTCACAAGCATTGAAGCCCTAAAATGCCCGTACTGTGCAGGCATCAGTGTGCTCACCTTGCCTCCAAACTCCAGCCCAGCAAGTCCAAGGGATGAGATTTTTGAGATGGCGACAGCTTTTCTTTCTCCATCCGTCCCCCCGCACGGCACGTCCTGCAATTCTCCCCGTGGCCGGGCCACCCGTCCTGCCTGCCAGCCGATCCTACCTGCCCCGAGCAGGACAGCTCGAAAGGCTGGGGGGGCCGAGGCACCAGCAAGCCCCCACCCTGCCCGGCACCACAGCAGCTCGGGGATTGCTGGCGAAATGCCAAGACCCCTCCTGGCACCCCGAGCCTCCTCCCGGTCACTTGTGCGGGCTCTGGCTTTGCAGAGAAGGGGGCTGCCCGCATCGCCCCACCGGCAAAATGCAGCAAGGGGAAGAAAAGCCAAAAAGCTGCCCGGCAAAGGTGTGGTGCCGGCTGGACCAGGCTTTCTCCCCGCAGCAGATCCTGCCTGTAGCCGTAAGAAAAGGGTTTCTGCTCACGGGGTGGCTGGAGGGGGAGGCCGGCGGGCGAGCCCGCCCAAAGGCAGCGGGGGCATCTGCCCGTGGCTCGGGCAGGGACGAAGCAGGCGCTGAGGTTCTGTGAAACCCAAGCTCTTTGCAAAAACACCAGCGAGTGCAGGAGGCCGGAAAGCCACAAACACACGGAGTGTCCCGCGCTGCCGGGGCACGAGGAAGAGCCGCAGTGCGGCTCCGCTCGGGGCAGCGGCACGGCCGCAGCGCCTGGGAGGGGATGCGAGTGCGGGAATGGTCCCGCACCCCTGCCCCATGCCGCAGCGCGCCTGCCTCGGGGCTGATCCTGCCCCTCGACCGGGGGCTGATCCCACCCCAGGGGACTGCGGTGCAAAGGGCTCCTGCAGAAGAGGGACTGGGGGAGACTGGCCAGCGGTTGTCGGGGGGAGCCGGGCTGCCCAGATTTATGGGCTGCCCTTGCCCCCACCTGCCCATCAGGTTGACCGACCGGAGCAGCAGGGGAGGCTCCTGGGGCTTCTTGTTTCCCTCTCTTTACAGCAGAAAGCCATCGGTTCATGGGTTACGGCAGACTCTTCCCTTCAGGAGCGCAGCATGGTACCCAGTCACCCCAAAACGAATCCACCCATCCCGAGCAGCACGCAGCCGCTCACCGCATCCTGCCTCCACGGCCCAGGTAACCAACCCAGCCCGGGGAGAAACACCCGGGCAAAAACCCGAGGGGGAAAACACCATACGAGCGAACACAGCAACGCCGACGAGAGCCGGGGCGGCGCAACACCACCACCGTGCACGCACCAGCCACGTGCAGTGTTCGGAGCCCCCGGCACCCCCTCGAGAGAGGGCAGAGGAAAAAATAAGACACGCACGGACATTTTTTTCTTCTAAGCAGGGTCCGAGGAATCCCGGCCGGCCACTGGGACAGACAATAGCCCGTCTCCTGCCAGATGAGCCGGCCGCTTTCCTGACAGACTTGGAATGTCCTTTCGGGGCCATTTCCAACCGTTTCCGCCCGGCGTGCCTTCACACATAAAAGAATGGATGGCTTCCTCTGCCGTGCCCGGGCAGGGATGGCCAGGGACGGCCAAGGCAAATGGCCCCGGCCGGGGGAAGTTCACGGGGCTGCCATCATCCCCCAGGGATGCGGCGCATCCCGTGACAGCAGGTTATTCCCCGGGAAGGCGAAGGCAGGCAGCCGCGGGGGACGCGGGCTCTGCCACCCCCAGCCATGGATGGAGGGGGATGCCAGCACGTTGGCTACACGCTGTAGGTGAAACGGGGCAGAAAGGGTAAGACCTCGGGGTTTACTGCTTCTGAAAAAGCAGGTTTTAAACCCAGAAGACATCTGGATGCTGAACGTACGCAGCCCCAGAAATGCTGTCACCACGAGAACCGCAGCTCCACGTGTCCCTGACGGACAGCAGCCGCTCGAAGCAGCGGCGCTCGCAGGACACGTGTTCCCCCGCGGGGCCGCGTCACAGGCGCGCACCCACCCGTGCTGCCCCACAAACCAGGGTGCTGCAGCAACGGAAACGCTCTGCGTTTGGGGGAGCGCGAGGCAACACTTTACGTATCCTCAAATGCTGCGTTTTTAACATCTTACCTGTCAGCTGTGCTCCCGCGGAAAGCCACAACCTCCATCTGCCCAGAAGGCTGCTGAGAGCTCAGGTTGCCGGAAAAGCTGCAAAACCAACGCCAAGAGGGAGGTCTTTGGCAGGCGGGGGGGCGTTTCGGGAGGGCAGTGCCCCAGGGAGCAGAGGGGCAGCAGTAAGCGCCCAGCAAGCGCAGAACTGGGCAGCAAGCTGGGACCTGCGTGCTAAGCCCTGCCACGGGCAGGGTGATGCCCACGTGAGCTCCCAGGCACGTCCTGCCCAGCGGTAGCCGATGGCTGCTTCACCATCCCAGAGAGAGGGACCCCCAGACCCCAACTGCCCCTCTCCATCCTGGCAAGACTGGGGGTCCCCTGGGAAAAGCTCTGGCATCAGCAGGAGCTGGGATGTCCCACTGTCCACACAAAACAGACCAGTCTTTGTCCAACCTCCACCCACCCTCAGTTCCCTGAAGGCAATTTCTCTCCCCCCGAAGGATAATGGTCTCCGGAAACATCTCTACGGGGTCAGAGCAAAGCGGTGACGCTACGGTGAGAGCATCAGCATCACGGAAACTCCCGGGAACGGCCGGCGCAGGAAGGAGCAGGGGGTCACCCCTCTGCATGTGCTGCCCCCAGCACCCCGCCTTCCATGCAGGTCCCCTCTGTCCCCTCTCCAGCCAGGCGCGGGACCCCCATCCTGGTGCCCCTCGTGGGGGGATATCTCCCCCTCGGCCCTTGGAAGAGTTCCTCTTGCCGCAGCCTCAGCACTGCCACATCGCGGCTCTTTTGAGGGGGGGAGCACCAATTCTCCATCTACTAAGATGAAAAGCAGCCACACAGGTCTCCTATTACCGCACGGCACTTGGAAGATTTAACCCTAAAGCAATTACAGCCAGCTAGCATAGCATTTACTAATTCTATCCAAAAAAAAAACCCCAACCTGCCTTCTTCAAAAGCCTCCGGGCCATATCCAGGACTGCTAATGAAATGCATCTCTCTCTGATGCATGCCAGCAGAAAAGCCCTTCAGAGGTTCAGGGGGAAAGCGAATCAATCCCGCTATTCAAAACTTGAGGAGAGAGAGAAAATAACCCATATTAACCACTAAATTCACTTAAATGAACACTTGCAAGACAGGGAGAAAAAGATGAATCCTCAGGCTGTGGCGGGGGAAGAAGGGGATCTGGGCTGCTTAACGGGGCGGCTGCGGGTCCTCCATCGCCCGTGCGCAGCAGCAGATCCCAGCTCTGCGGAGGCTGTCTCAGGGCTCCGGCCCGTGGCTCGTGCGAGCGCTCAGCTACAGCAGGTTGAGTCCTCCGAGGGCAGCTCCGTCCTCCGAGACTCAGCTCCTGCTTTTCTAAGTCTCGTGGAATAACCCCACTGGGCGAAATCTGCCTCGCCCCCACGGGGCTTGCGCCCTGCCCCGTCCCTGCAGCGCAGGGCTGTCCTCTGCCCGGGGACCGGCCGGACCCGAGGAGGCGGTGATGGAGCCTGGACACGCGGGATGCTCCGGGTGGGAACGGGAAAACAAAGCCTCCCATGATAACGATAAGACAAGCACAACCCATTCCCCGTGGGTACGTGGGTCCATTTGATCCAGCCCGGCGCACATTTTAACTGGGCCACGTCCCAGCCTCCTGACGCCCCCTCTTACTAACAATTTCCAGCTTACTGCTAATGCTGGTTTCACAGAGCTTCTGAGGGGGTTTATCACCTTGCTCTGGTTTCTTATGAGATGGCAGAAGGACACATCACCGCAAAACACTTTCCTGTCTTGGCGTAAAGGATTACTCAGCCGCTCCCTGCCCGTGCTGCCCGCCAACACGGGGGTTTTGCTGGGACCCCCCTCCCACCGCCCAACCATGCCTCCGCAATCCAAAATCCAGGGACGCCGCCTCTCGTGAGCCCGGCTGCGTTAGGATGCAGACAAAAACCAGCCAGTACTTTTATAACTATCCAAATAATGAAATCAAATACAAAGAGGCGGTCGGATCCTTCCCCGGGTGTAAATTGGCGCAGGTCCACCGCCTTCACAGCCACAACCCAAACACATTTTTCCTTTGCTGGGATGAGCGATAGGAGGGTTTTAAGTAGGGGAAAAATTAAACTGAACCTCAGGTGGAACTTCCTGGCCGGGAGATTTATTAGACGGGGAATGATCTCATCAGGGAAGCGGAGGAAACTCCATCGCGCTGGAATTATTTAAAACCGTGCAAAGCCCAGAGGAAGAAGGCGCGGGAACAATCCCAGCGACGGCCCACGTGATGGCCGGGGACCGCGCTGGTCATTCCCGTTTCCTGGCCTCAAGACTAGACAGTCTGCAGGGTGGTTTGGGTTTTTTCTTCCACTCAATAAGACGCACCGATAAGGAAAAATCTCCTTGCGCCATCTCTGGCTTTGCAGGCAGATGGGTTTCTTCTCCAGGGAAGGTTTTGTGCTTGAAAGCATCTTTAAGAAAAGGCCCGGCAGCCCCGGAGGGTGCAGGCGTGCGCAGCGGGAGAAGGGGGTGCGCAGCAGAGGCGAGCGCTTTGCTCAGGTCCGAGCGGCGGTGCGGGCGGAGAAGTGCTAAAAGAAGATATTTCCCTTCCCTGCAGGTCTGAACGCTCCAGGGAAAAGCACAACCCCCGCAATCTTAACATTCTCAGAGAGCCCCTTCTTACTGCATCCCTCTCCCCTGCCCTTCCTTTCTTCCCTGGCACCGCAAGCCAATGAAACATAAAAATATCACAGCATGTGATAGGGAAGGTGCAGGGGAAGCAAGAGGAGGGAGGAACTCTGAAGAACGGGCATTTACTCTTTCTTTCCTTTTTTCTGCAGTAGAAATAATTTTTAAAACAACTTTCCTCCTTCGCGAAAGGCTTTGCCTGGATGCAAAAAACAACCCAACAGCAAAACCTGCCCGGCTTGTGGGTGCCGAGCCTTTACACCCAGCACCCGGGGTGCCAGGATCAGTCCCATTGATGCCAGCAGCGGCCGACAGTCCCCGGGGCGGCGGGTGGTCGGGGGAGCTGCCCAGGACCCGGCGGAGGGGCTGCTCCCAAACCCCCCACCACCCCAGCACAGGCATGGGCTCGTTCCACCACCCCACTCCCCAGTTCAATTAATTTGCATCAATCAATTAGGGGAAAGAAATTTAAACCCTCAGCAAACTCAGAGCAAATAATGAATCCCCCCCCCCCCCCGCCCCGTAGCAGGAGGCCACCAGAGCCAGGAGGCGAAGGACGGGGACAACTCACCCAGCCCCAGCGGGACGGCGCGGCGATGCCGGCACGGCACAGCACGGCACGGCACGGCGTGGCGAGGGAGCGCGGTTAGCGCGTCTCCCTCCTTTTCTTCACAGTTTCTGTTCTCCCCTCACCCAAAAGCGGCCCTCGGGCTTATCGGGGAGGCCAATCTCGGTGTCGTTTTTGTGTAATTTCACTCACTCAGCGTTTCCAGGCAGAGCGGAGGGCACGTTTGACTCGGCTGCTTCGTAAACAATACTTTCCTATCGCATGACGGAGGGGTGAAGACATCTGACCCTTTTCCTCTCCTGCTTAGGAAAAAAAGAAAGACACGGGGCTCACTTGCCTCGACAGTGATCTGCCCTGCACCTCCCAGGCTGGGGCTGCGGGGAGGGCAGGGCTTTCCGAACCCTTTTTCCACGCACGGCACCACGAGGGACCCACGGGTGAGGGTTGTGGCACGCAGGATGTGGTGCTATCTCGGCACAGCCCCGTGGTCCATCCCAATGGCATCGCATGGCACCGGCTGGCGTCCGTCACCCCCCACCCTCGGCGAGCTTCTCGCACCATTTTACACCTTCCACTAAAGTAATTATTTTTCCAGCCGCCCCCAGGCTTTGGGGGGGGCTCCTCTGTTGGGGAGGGGTCCCATCTTGTTTGCACTCGTGTTTCCCCAGGTGAGCCGGGCACACACGTGAGCACCGAACGGATGCTCGGAGCCAGCCCTGGCACCTCTCACACACGGCACCCAAGCCCACAGCGGCAGCCAAAAATCATGGGGCCATGCTTCCGCTGGCAGTGCCTCGCAGCCGGCAGCGCCCCAGAAACCTTCGGGGTCCCTTTGCATGGGATCCTGAGCTGCAGCAAACAGGTCCCTATGCCCGAGCTGTCGCGTGCTTGGACACGGAGGTACAAAAGCCTCCGCGGAGCCACTTCGCCCTCCCCAGCTGCTGCCCAAATTCGGGGCAGGGGGGAGCTCCAGCTGCTGGGGCCGCTTGACATTTCAGCAACAGATTTTTTTTTTTTTTGCTGGCATGACAGGAGCTGCCGAGGCCATCGTCAGCCTCCCTCTGAAAGAAAAGGGTTACAGCCTGAAGGACGGGTGCTCGGTGCCGGTAGCTGTCCATCATCTGCCCCACATCATCACACCCTTACTAATGGCAGCCCCGGCTCCACTCCTGCTGTGCTTCGGCTCAGAAGAGTCATGGCTGGCTGAGTCTGGATGAAGACCCCCAAGGAAAACTCTTTCGGCCTGACTTCTCCCCCTTATTAGTGTAAGCCGCGGTCACTTTGATGGTGTTACCCCTGCTTCAGGGTGCGGATTCAGGCTCCCGTGTTCACAGCGCGGGAGGTAGCTCAGCTCATCCCCGCCGCTCTGCGCCCCGCGGGTGAGCCAGAGCATCCTGCAACAGCAGCAATGGGGCTCGCAGCCAGCATCGCCTCCCGGGGCCGGTGCTCATGTTAACCGGGCAGGACTCACATTTGCAAGAGAGAAACGGCAGGAGGGAGCTGGGCTCTGGTTCATGCCATTTTTATCACTACCGTTATTTCTGCTCAGGGAGAGACCTCGGGCTCTGGGGGGTGGGGGACACCCGAGGGATCCAGCAGCAGCGACCCTCCAAACCACGACCATCCTGCAAGGCTGGGTTCGCACCTCACCCCTCCTCTCCCCTTTCGCTTCGGAGGAACTAAAGCCCGTGAAATCCTGGTCGTGCAGCGGCTCCCGGCTAGGCTCCTCTCCTCCGGGGGAGCAGAGAAAATTGGGAACAAGCTTTTACTGGCCCACCAGGATAGTTTTCGTTACACAACAAAAACACAGCACAGACGAGGGCTGAGCCGCTCCAGCAAGACGCTGTCAGCCCTCCCCATTTGCAAGGGGGTGTCCAACTGCCCCCAGCCAGCCCGGGGCTCCCTGCGTCCCACGGCACACGCCAGCGCACAAGGGGCTCTTTGTGCCCAGCGGCACCTGTCCCCCCTTCCCCATATCCCGATTTCCCCTGGGGTCCCCGAGCCCGCTCCCTCCAGCGAGGGGCTTTGGCAGCTCCTGCCTCCACGTGCCGCCTCCCGGCGCGCTCCCCTGCATGGCTTAGCGGAGCTGTGGGCAGGCACAGTTGCTCTGCCCGCACAGGTGCGCAGGCAGGCACACGCAGGCAGGCACACGCACCCCACTGCATCGTGCACCCCTTGTGTGCCGTGGGGTGGGTTCTCGGCCAGCACGGGCAAGATGAGAGGGACCGGAGGCATTTCACGCCGCCCTGGCAAAGTCACACACGGCTGCCGGAGCCACGCAGCTGCTGGGCTGACGGCACTGGGAGCCCCATGGGGACGGGTCAGCCTTGCTTTAGCCCCCTAAATGAAGGAAGGAGGAGGGCTGTAAGGGACTGCGGGGATGGGGTTTGCAGCCCGAGGTGCTCCCGGGCAGTGTTGGCTTCGCGCACTCACATGGCTCCTGCTGTGTGTTCCCCTGGGCTGCGCCGCTTGCCCCAAGAGCCACGTCCAGCCCCCAGCCCCCAGTACCCAGCCTTGCTTGAAAACACACATGTGCACGCACCCCCCCACAAAAATGTGCGTTCCCCAAGCCCGTTGCCAGGATGGACCCACAGACCCGAGGCAATGCGGCAGGACGGGCTGGGCTCGGGAAGCCCGAAGGGCAGTGTTGCTCCTGGAGACCCAAAGCACAGCTCCCAGGAAGGCAGACCCTGCTCTGCCCCTGCCATGCTGCAGCCCGCGCAGGTACGGATGGGTCCTCCAGCCTGCCCGGGGGTAGCCATGCCCTGGGGACCTCCCCCGAATTAACCCTCCAGCTCCTGAAATCCTTGTGTCACAGCAAGAAAAATGAGGAGGAAAAGTCCCGAGCAGCCGCCTCTCCCGCTCGGGAATTCACCTGCAGAGCTGCCCACGGGTGGCAGTGCCCACACGGGGCCACGCAGCACAGATTGGCGAGGCTGGCCCTGCCAGCCCTGCCTGTCCCTGCCCACAAATCCCCTCCTGCAGCCCCTGCCCCAGGGGACTCGCTTTCCGGCTGGGCGTGCAAGGTAGAACAATAGGGCCAAGCCCTCTATTGTTCCAGACAAAAGATAAGCCAGGCTCTGGCATTCCCCTCCACCCTCGTGGGCAGGCAGGCAGGCAGGCAGCAGGCAGGGCCGCCACCCTGGGCCAGGGCAGAGGGTTTTCTAAACCCTTTCCACATCAGCTCACTTTTAGCAGGTGAACCAGAGGGGCTGCTGGGGGGGGGGGTGACCCTCCTGCCCAGCGCGGAGGTTGCACACCCGTGCACGCCCCTCATCCCCGCAGCCACGCTCGCCCTGCCCCGCAGGCTTTGGTCCCCAAGGCTGCAGTGGCCTCGGGCACACGCGTGTCCCCAGCGTCAGGACACCAGGGATGAGCTGTGCGCTCAGCGCCTGCCCAGGCTCTTTGCAGACCTCGGTCCTGTCCTCTCCCCACTCTGCTTCTCCTCTCTGCATCCCGCAGGGTGGGGACAAAGCACCCTGCCAGCCATGGGGTGGTGGCAGGAGGGATGGAGGTTGCCCAGCACAGGGGACTGGCTCCCCCGTGCCCTCGCCAGTCGGTGTGGGGAGCAGAGCAGACGTGCAAGCCCAGGACTGCCGGCTCTGCGCACCCCGGCACGCCTGCTGCAGCCCAACCCGCACCATCACCCAGCTCAGCTTTTTCAAACAAGTGGTTTTCCAGGCTCTGAACAAGGCTGCAAACCGGAGCCGCTCCGTGCTATCAACACCCAGAACAAGGGAGGAAGACTATGGGGGCTGAGGGCTGCTCACTGCAAACCCACACCCATCCAGGCACCCAGGTTGACTTTTATGTCCGAAGAGTTTCGATTTCTGGCTCTCACCCGGTAGCAGCACAGGCCCCGGCGGCAGGGGAAGGCGGCAACCCCAGCACCGCGGCAGCGGCAGAAGCTGCTGCATGGTGCCGGCAATACCCTCGGGTATTTCCATCTACCTGCTTCCACATCTTCTCGTCTTCCTCCTGTCAGCCTGGCTCAGCCCAGCTCACAATAACCCCATTTTGCATGGGCAAAGAGGATCAAATACCCCCACTGGGCTCACTGCTGCCCCACGTTCTTTTAATTCTCTTTGCGATATTCAATTTATAATCTTATCCTCTTTCCTCCCAACAGACAATGACCTGCCACGAGCTGCCTTCACCAGGCAGAATTAAAAAATAATAACTCAGGCCAGCAGATTTTGGCCGGGGCTAGCGGGAGCTCGCAGGGGTCTTCCAGGCGGCTTTAATGATGAGCCACGTTATCTTGTTCCTCCCTGATAAGACACCCGGGCGTACGTGGGGGGAGGCTGCCCGGCCTCTGCAGCCACCAGGCTGCATCTTTTATAACGGTCACATGCCTCGAGCAGGCCTGGGTGGTAATGGAGCATTAAATTATGGAGAGGCAGAATTTCAAATATTTCAGATCCATCTCCCAATTTGCATTCTTCAGCCGAAGGGCTGCAAGCAGGAGCGGGACAAGAAGGCAGGGAAGGGAGCTTCCCTCCAGTACGATGTTCACAGAAGTAGCTTTCCCTTTGAAAAACACCACTTTTGAGCTAAAAGCAGCTGCAGAGCCATTCAGGGTCCAAGGTGCTGGCAAGGGTGCTTGGAGGCGAAGGGGACGAGGCTGTTTCAGCAGTGCCCCTAATGCCATCCTCCGCTTCAGCCACGTGCTCCGGCGCACTGGTAGAAATGCTTTGTTGAGGCAGATTCAGCCGCTGCATCCCCTACTCAGATTTTTTACTGACCCATCCAAGCGGCTGGGGTGTTTCCGACGCGAGCCAGGGCCCCGCACGGCCAGCCGTGCCCCCCGCACCTCCCCAGCCTCCCTCCCCACCAGTGCCGAGCTGGCGGGACTGGGCAGACCAAGGGCCCTTGTTTGGGGCTGGAGCGGTTCCAGCTTGGGACATGTGGTCCTGGAGCAGGTGGACACGGAGTGGGAGGGAGGGAGGGAGGGCTTCCAAGCAGCAGAAAATTTTCCAAAAGTTGATGCCTTGGACCCTGCCAACTTTCCTCGCGCCGGAGGAGCCCACGCACTTCTCAGCCGTGCGCAAGCAGCACCCAGCCATGGGCAGCTCCCCAGGGACACAGCCGGGCCAGCGGCAGCTCCACCCGAGGGAGCGGATTTGGCTCCTGAAGTTACTCCCCAAAAGGCGCAGGATGGGGTAAAGGCACCGAGATATTTTCCAGCAGAGCTGTCATAAGCTGCACTAATCTATTTCCCTTTTGCATGTTCTTTACCGGGTTAAAATGGGGTGGAAATTAGTGATGCATCGTGCAAAACTTTTGAGTGGCCCAAATCTTCCTCCCTGCAGTGCAATGAAACCAAAACCGCCCCGAAGTTTGTGAAAAATATAGCAGCAGAGCCTAGGATGGACCAGCCCTGGCTGCTCAGGGGTGGCCGCGGTGCTGCAAGGGACCCCCAGCCGGGGAACGCCCGACCCCGGGGCTGCCCAGCTTTCTGGGCTCTCCCTCCTGCCGAGCACAACTCCTCCATCAGCCCCGCTACCAGAGCAGGCTGCTGTCAGACGCACAAAAAGAGGCAGCTTTGACCCATCGGTATTTTCTAGCTGAGGGAAAACGAAAATATTTCATGACTAGTTCCCAGTTTGTAGCGATGCTACGTTCAGCAGCGCGGCCGCAGGAGAGAACAAAAGAGGCCAGCGGGCTTTCTCCACGGCATCGCAGGCTGTAGGTAGCAACTGCCCTGCCTGCCAGTGGATTTTTTTTTTTAAATAAATGCGTTTTTTTAGGAAAATAAGCAGTATGCATTTTATTCCCATGGCTGGGAACTTCCAGGGTGTAAAAGCAGAGCAGAGCTGTACTGAGAGTGCGTCCCTACAACCGGTTGCAGCCGTCCGTTAAAGGTTGTCACTTGGGTAATAAAAGCTTTTCTGATTTCTGCAATTACACGTGCACGCACAAAGCCGGCCCGACACAAAACTGCGGTAAGTGTTTACAATGGGATAAAGCTGGAGCAAGCAGGAACGCGGCTTCGCGGCGGGCAGACAAAGCGGGGCTCACCGCGCTCCGTGCCGGCTCGTGCGGGACGGCAAGCGGCCACGGGCCATGGGCTCACGGGCTGTCCTGCTGCTCTGCCAGCCCTGGGGGTCCCTGACCCACCCCGATCCGCTGGGTCTGCAGTGAGGGACAAAAGCACAGCCACCAGCACTGCTGCGCCGCCAGCCTGCCAGCACCACAGCAAAATCCTCCAAAGTTTGTTTGGTTTCATCATATGCTGGAGAACAGGCGGGATCCCCGAGCAGCCACGGCTGCGCCGAGCACACGGGAGGGCTGGGGACAGCAGAGGTGACCTGGCTCCCCGGCAGTGAGCGAAGCATCCTGTGCTGTTCCCTGCACAGCCCACCGTATCCCACAGGGATTCACTCCACCGCCTCCCAAGCTCGCCAGCAAACTTCCAACACCTGCAGCGCCAGCCCCCTGCGGCCCCGAGGATGCTCGGTCCAGGGGACGCAGCTCGGACCCGCGCCCCAGCCCGCCTGGGGCGCTCTGCAACCCCGGGAGCAGGCGGCACGCAGCCCCCCGCCATCTCCCCCCAAACCAGCCCTAAACACTCACCTGGGGAGTGCAAAGCCCGCTGCTACCAGGTCCCAGAGCCACCCTTCGCCCCGTCCCCCGCCCTGCTCGCAGGGTGCAGAATGGCTGCTCGGCCCCAGCAAGTCTCGGTTCCAGGAAGGCGACGGGCAGCGAGAGTGGCAGGCTCGGGCAAGCACCCGGGGAGCCCACCAGCAAGTAACAAATGTAAAAATAAACCCACTGAAAGACTAGATTTACTGTGCTTCTGTGTTCCCTGCACGGAGAGAAAAAACCCTTCCTCTGCATCCCATGAACGAAATCAAAACCCCTCTAGCACATAACAAGTTTACGATCGGCTCCATCTTCCCTATGGCCTCGCGTGCCAGGGCACAGCTCCCCCGGCACCCCCACGGAAAATGGGCATTTCGGCAGGGAGACAAAAAGTCCAGCTATTCCCCCCGGGACATCTTGCACTCCGGCTGGAACAAACTTTGCTCGTCAGAAGGACTTTGGGGGGGGGCGGTTTGGGTGCTCCAATTTGGCAGGGGTAAAAAAAGCAACGCGGGCACGCCGGAGGAGGTGAGCTGCCCGATGGCATGAAGAGCTTCGCATCGGAGAGGAAAACAGATTTTTAAAAACTTGGGATCTCTGCTCCTACCTATTACTCTGCTCCAAAGGGATTTTGCCTCCTGCACGAGATGTCAGATCAGATGCCAAGGACGAGCCCCCAGCCCCACGGGAGGTCAGCCCCGGCAGCGGCTCTGCCAGTCGTGAGTGAAACAAATAAAACAGCACGAAGGGAGATGCTGGTAAAAATGTGTCACTCACAAATGATTTAGAAAACTGTCTTTAGCCTGCCCACGTTTGTCAAAGGACAGCAGCTATTTTTAACACAAAGCCTCTGAAATCGCAGGCTTTAAAAAAAAAAAAAAAAAAGTACTGTATCAGTGTCAACAGAATGGATTCTGTACAAAATTAAATTGAACTAAAAGGAAATTGCATGAATTACAAACACGAGTTATTGGCTCAATAGGAGAGTAACTGAGTGATATTATCTGGTCTGTGCTATGGAGAAAACCACATTAGCTGAGCTAATGGTCCTTTTTCACTCCTAAAATCTATTACTCCAGATTTGCTTTGGAAGTCAAGTGTTTTCCATGCTGAAGGTACCTCACAAGATGTAACTGAGACTTGAACAATATGCGGCCACGGTCTGTAATTTTTCCTGGGCAGCATCCCTCACTGGCACCGAAACCCCTGCATAAAACACTGGAAATCATTAGGCAGAGGTGGAAAGAAGCAAAGCTTTGTGTTTATTTGCGCATTTCACACGAAAACCTCTCCTTTACGGCTCCCTGGGCGATCTCTAGGTTTCTCTCCTCCGCTACCAACTTTGTGGTGTTTAACTGCGGAGGTCCCCAGGGGCGAGCGCCCAGCTCTGTGCAGGAGCTGCACTCCATCACCCTCCCTGCTGCTCCCTGAGACGAGGTTTACCAGCGCCTGGGGGGTGAAATCCCCCAAACCCCCCGCGGCTGCACCCACAGCCCCACCAGCCGCCCCGGCACAGCACCGCGGGGCTGCCAGACGGCTGCGGGACCCCACGGCACAAGCCCCGCTACCGGGAGGGCTCTGCTGTGCTGCAGCTTCAGCCCCCCGAGACCCAAATCTGCCCAGGACGGGTCGGACACACGACTCCGAGGCACGAGCAGGACCCGCCATGGCTGCCGGGGAAGACGTAATCTCAGTGACAAGGTTCATCCGCTCTTAGGTCCCAGCAAGACACAGAGTTTAGCGCTGGCCCCGGTCCCAAACCCTCTCTCTGGCCGTGCGTTATGGCGATGCTGTCACTGCGGTTTGTTAGAACAACCTCAGCCCCTCTCGGACAGACAAACATCCGCGCGTGGCACCGCCAGCAAGTTTTCCTGCCCGGACCTCGCGCCTGCTTCCCGACGGAGATGGTGCTGCGGGGACGCGGCTCTCCAGGGCAGGCTGGAGCAATGAAATTGCCCCTCCCCGCCGAGCACACCTCGAAAAGGCGGTGGGAGATGCATGACAGGGCACGACAGAGTGTCCCATCCGTCCCATGGTGCAGCAGGGGACAAGGGATGGGGACAAGGCATGGGGACAAGGGATGGGGACAAGGGATGCGGACAAGGGATGGGTACCCCCACCCCTGAGCGCCGCAGAGTCATGAACACCCACAAACAGCCCCAAGCCCTGCGGACACACGCGTGTGCCGGGGCTGGGAACGCCAGCCGGGCCCTGTGCCCGTCTGTGCTGGCCTGCGGTGTCTGCCTGTGCTGGCACAGTGTGTCTGTCTGTCCCTGCACAGTGTCTGTCTGTGCTGTGACCCCCAGTGCCATGTCTGGGGGGAGCTGCCAGCCTATACCCCGCTGCCCCTGTATCCCCGGCCCAGAGCACCCAGCGGGGGCCGGGGCTGTGTGCCCGGGACAGGGGGACAGGTCCCCCCGGGAGCCACGCTGACCAGCGGGAAGGGGCGAGAAACCTTCCCGGGTGGGCGGGCCGGGGGTCCCGGGGAGAGGGCTTCAGCGGGGTAACCCCTGGAAGCCAGGTCAAGGGCTGGAGGGGGGGATGTCGCCCATGGCTTAACCCCTTGCCTGCCGGGCTCCCCTCGCCCCGGCACGGCTGCCGGCGCGGGGGGCTCTCGGAGGAGTTTGCAGCCCCTGAACTTTGCAGCAGGGACGGCGCTGTGCGGGGGACGGGCCCTGCACCCTCCCTTTCCCCTTCTTCTTCCTGCTGTTTAAGCAAAGGGGCTTTGGGGGGTGGTGGGGGGTCCTGCCAGGCGGGCCCCCCAGCCCCGCTCAGCCCAGCCGGAGTCGGGGACCGCGACCCGAGAGGATGCTCGCCGCCCCGGGAGGATGCTCGCCGCCTCGGGGCCGTGTCGGTGCCCCCCCCAGGCAATGCC
>VYZW01038968.1:24314-57801 GCA_013401315.1 Balaeniceps rex | reverse complement strand
GACAATTTCTATTGTACGGGCTTGTTCTGACCCAGATTTCCAGGGTAAAGGGTTCTTGTCAGAGTTTTGTAATAGTCAGCTCATCATGAGTTTCAAGATCAGGACAGTAAACATTGTACAAACTTATAGGCACAAAGAATGTGTACTGCCAAGAATACTGAGGGAGGTACAACCTAAAATACACACTTATCGCCTGAAAACATGTATCAACATACATACCATTACCTAAAACTGAAGCTTTTCCTCTCACTACATGCGACTCTGAGATTTAACATTATATCCATTAAAGTCACTTTTCCAAACATAATTTCACAAATCATAATCAGTTTACCTTTAATTGCAGTATCTTATGCCTGTGCATCACCCGCACTTGTTTCTGCCCCTCTGATGGAGATTTCCATTTTAAGTATCCTGCGCACAACGTTAAATCAGAGTGGGACACATCTCTGCAACTCATTTGCAAAACAGTAGAGGAACAGGATTTAAGAAGAAATAGAAAAAACTATGAATTTTAGATCAGGATCCAAATCATTGGCATTTTAAGTTGCTACAAACTCAAAATCATCTCCTCTTTTGACTGGAAGCACATAAGAAGCCTTTCTATTACAAAGGTTAATTTAGCAAACTGGCAAAAAGATTTGACACTGTAGCAGTAGTGTGGTGCCCAGTATAATCCTTTATAAGGAATTAAAAGTCCATAAGTAACTACAGTCTTCTCTTTCAGAATATTGAGGCTAATCTTTAACTGAATCAGTTGACCTGAAACTTCTATATTAGGCCACATGTCTTTCACGAGAAACAGATTAGGCATTTGGAGGGGATTGTATTCTTACAGTACAGGGACTGTTTCATATCCTTCTGCCATATATTAGGAATTTCTGACCACCTTCAATTCTGGTTTACCTGGCGCACTTTGTTTTCCTTAGGCCGCTGGTTCATGATCCGTGCAGCAAGGAGTTTTGGTACCCCAGAGTTTAATGAAAGGCTGAACCTCAAAGTGAGCTCACCCCAAGATGGATGCATATTACGGGCCGTTCAGTTCAAGCACCATAGCCACTGTCTCCTTTTGGACTGGACTTACATCAAGACCAAGTTTAGCATCATGACTTTCAGTTATTTCTCTTAAAACTGTTTTGATTTCCAATGGAAAACAGCTTGGATCCTTTCAGTTTTCCAATGTCCCCTCCTGGATTTACTGCGACATCACCCTTAAAAATGTATTTAGGGGCTGATGTCCATGGGAATCCAAATAGCAGTTTTCAAGAACTACTTAAAATATGAATTTGTCATCAGGACATTAATACACCATCACCAACCAGAACAAGCACTCAGCAACTTTCTCAGTCCAACCCACTAAAAACAGAATACAAAAACTAAGAAACCAAAACTGAAAGAGAAAATTCAAGTGATGCAAAATTTTTTGGTCTTAATTTCACCTCACATTACATTCCAGAGTTCAACTGCTTCTCCCGAGAAGCGAAATGTGTTTCCTTTTCTGTGGTAGGATTTCCCATTGAAAGCAAACTCCAGGCACTGTGATATTAGACCAGATTCACAGCCAGAAACACATGACTGGCCTGAACAGACCCCCATTCAAGAGGCGGATTTCCCTCACTGCCTGGCTGCAGCACAAAGCCCACAGCAGCCCCTTGTTCAATGAGCTGAGCGAGGGTGACCTCTTGTATTGATGAAGATGCTAGGGGAGCTCTTGTTGTTCAAGTCACCACAATTTTTCCTAATGGATTCAGCAAGGGAGAAAAGTGTTGATGGTTTTATCTGCTTCCTCGCGGATTCTACAAGGATTTCTGGGGAGGTTTGGGTTTATCATTCTCACAAAAATTATGATTAATCTGGAAAGAAGTAAGCCCCCTCCCTTACTTAGGGTAGGAGCGCATGCTTCAAAATGTGTCTGAATCAGCACCAAAAAAATCATAACTAAAACTCCTACCCTTCCAGTGAATTTCCTCAGGTAAACACTGTCTCTAGGTTTTTGACTAAAACACTTCATTCATTTGCATTTCATTGTCAGTAACATACTCATCTGTTACTCAGAGAAATGTCACACAGACTCCTAGAAATTTCTAGGCATTGTAGCCTAATTCTGCACCCATCAATAGGCACCAAGAGCCCATCTCAGGTCCCGGGTGAGTACAGCAGGGTTTCCCTGCTCTCTGCAATTAGAGCAGGATTTGCCCTTCCCAATGTATCTGAACTGTTCCTCATCACAAGCTCTTCTGAAGGAAGGGAATATAGGAAATAGCTGTTGGTACCCTGCAAGTACCACTGGCCTGAAATTGCTCAAAGGTTTCTCAGAAAATTCACTATAGCAAATAGGTAACATAGGAAATTTCAACTCAAACAGCTCAAGTTTGGTAAAACTATAAACAACTGAAAACCAAGGCACAAAATAATCAGCATTTGGCATTTAAATGTCAAAACCAAAGGCATCATAACCTGCTCTTTCCACACTCCCTACCTGCAGCCAGGTAGAAGTGCACCATTTCTTTATTAAAAAGGACTATATTTCTATGTCTTTTTGTGGTACTTTTTTAGATGGGGTGTGATGTATTCCTGCTCAGAAACATCCAGCTGGAAATACAGAAGACACCTCTGGCAAGTACTATATTACTAACCCGCCTTACTTTAATACCTTCAACAAGCAACATACTTTTTAAACAGCAATTTAAATTTAAATACACAAATTTGTTCATTTACAGTACCATCAGTCAAACTGTTTGTTAAACCGCAGCAATTTCTTGGCACTCTATACCGACACTGTTCCACTAAAGAAACTTCATTGCATTCTCCTATTCTAAAATTTATAGGCTTAATCCTCTTCTCATTTCCTCTTGTTTCAATCAAAAAAACTATGCCAAAGTCCACGGAATTCTCCAACACAAAACCCGAATAAGGGAAGGGGAATCAAGATGCCACATCCACACCCTTCCCCTTGAGGCAGGAGTAGAGTCCTCCTATTATGGAAAAATGCTCCTGGCAAATCCACGACTTTGCTGCTGCCCCCGAGATCTACCATACCCACACCTCAACGGGTAAAGACCATTCCCTGGATTACCTAGTGTGCAACTATGCAAGTAAGGGAAAAACAGACTGAACAGGTCACATACATTAAATGGAAAGTTAGTGATTTATGGATGAGAGAAAGAGCTTGCAGAAGTCCATCCAGACATGGAAAACATCCTCATGATATCTGGCAGACATTTCATTTGTAGACTCTTTAGATCTGTATCAGAAAACTGAACAGCTGGGGAATGCTGGCAGAAACTCCACAGAGAAGCACAAGATGAGGAACACACACACAGAGACACAGATAACAGGCCAAGGCCAGATTGACACTAGAAACATTTGTAGATGTAATAAAACATTAGCTAGGAAACATATTTATCATTTTTACACCAGCAAAAAGCTTTTTCCATATACCTAGATGTAAATACACCAACAAGAAGTCCTCTCACCCAGTCCTTCTCTAACTATTATTCACTTTCTGCATCTCAACCCTTGCTCTCAACCCTGAGAAGAAGCCACTGTCATAGCAAAACATCTACATGTTTACTGGTAGAGACTATGCCGGCCTGCTTCATCTAACAGAGTTTTACCCCAGTGGGGCAGGGGTAAGCAAGGAGTGGCAGCACAGAGATTTATGTGAAGTTCCTGGAGAAAGCTACCCCATATCGCCATCCCATGGAGTCTCTCTGGGTCTCCTCATGCTTTACTTCCTCTGTCCCCCCCTGCACTGAGCGAGCACCTTCCTAAACCCCAGAAGCAAGTATGCACTTACAGAAGACCAGAAGGTTGGCGCTGCAGAGCATTGAGGGCAGTGACAGTAAATATCTTGCATTTATTGTGCTACTTTGTGGAGCGCAGAGTCACGACCACATAGTCTATTTGCACATGAAAAGCGGTGCAGGTTCCGCCTCTTTGCACATAAATACCATAATTGTGCATGTAAATTAGTTCCTGCTGATTTACAGCTCCATTTTACAACTCGGCAGTCACATAGCCATCCAGTTTGCGCATGTAAACATGATAGCTGTACACATACCAGGAGGTGTGCAGAGTGACTAGTAGCTATTGCAAGGTGGTGGCCCAGTTTGTGGGTTTGGGGCTATTTGGAGCATATAGTTCCAGAAGCAGCTTACAGCAACAGAAGATGATGTTGTTACTGAAGTGGGCAGTGTCCTTCTGCCCTTTCTTCCCAGGACACCTTCCCATCACTTTCCCTGAGCTGGCTTTCAAGTGCACCTACACAACCAGTAAGGACAGCAAGCCCGTCCACCTGGAAACCTTTCCTGGGAAATTAAGAACAAAGAGGGTTTGTTTCCAGCTGTATGGGCTGCAGGACTGTCACTGCCAGGACAAGACGGCACAGTTCGCAAGCAGGGTGGGGAGGTGGGACAGCCCTTTCAGCAGCTGGGGACCTTCCAGCAGTTTGTGCCACCCAGGAATCCGTCTCTTGAGATACCTTTTCTTTTCCATTCTGAAACACAAATAGGACTTACAGTTAAGTCAAATGACCCCTTATGCACAATTCATGCTGGGCCATTCAGACCATTTCATTCCAAATGGGATTGCTTGTTTGCTTTATTTTAGTATAAAACAAAAATTAAATCACTTCCCAATGATAAGATGAAGACACCTGGGGCTTTTCACCTAAATCAAAGCTAGTTCAAAGCCAGGGTGTTTCCATAAGTTGGCATATCGTCAGGGAGGTGTTTTCCATACATTCCTAATTCTGCTATTAACCAGCCAGGGCACCATCTTCCCCACTCACTACATGAGTATAGAACACTTTCCTCTCAGTACTATGGACAGGGTTTGTTAATGTTTAAGTAAGAGTCTGTAAATTCTCAGATGAGAGGGATTATCTGTATCAGTTGATAATTATTTAAATAATTTGAATTTAAAAAACCTCTTGATGGGGATTATTTAAACGGACATTTCTTTCCCAAGCTCCCCACTGAGTTCAAACAGGCTTAAGTTAATTACAGGTACCGATATTTGGGAAGAAAAAGAGGCATCTTTTAATGTCCAGAAAATGTGTGGGACAGAAACAGCCTCCCTGACAAGAGTGAAAAAATATATTGCTTTAATAATAGGAACTTTCCTAATTGTATATTGGTCTGAACTGTACCTCTATAAAGCCGGGGGGGCAAAGTCACACTAGAAATAATAAACATGTTTAAGGTAACTGTCTACCAAATAAAACCTATATGTAAACTCACAGGTCATCGGTTCATGACTTCCACCATCATTTGTGTATCACAAGTGAATAAACGTTCTTTATGAATAATTTTTCCACTTCAGCTTTAGAATCCACATATCCATATATTTCTATTCTATTCACGCTCTCTCGGGGACTAGAACAATAGGATTTTCCATTGTCTAAGCTCTGAGCCCTGCTTCAGGACAATTAAGGGAATTTACAATTGTAATGCATTCTTGTACCTTGCCTCAGAGAAACGACCTTGGTTATGTAAATGTCTATAAAACAGCATGCCAGGCACCAAAACATGAGGACAGAGAGGGCAGAAAAGCTAAGTGAGTACTTGAAGTAACCAAATCAAATTCCTTTGCCTCAAAGCCCTTTCCAATTCAGAAATGAGAAATCCATTCCTCTCAACCTAAAAATATGTCTTTCATGCTTCATGCAAAAANAAAAAAAAAAAAAAAAAAAAAAAAGGAGAAAAAAAAAAAAGAAGAAATCCCCCTGGGCAGCAAAGCTCTTTCTTTGTGGTGGACTAAACTGAATTTCTTAATATAGCCCACAACCAGTCCTTCTTAAACATATTGCTCTTGATCCACAGCTGATTTCCCACTTATGGGGCAGATTATTCATAACTCAGATGGAGAGCTTAGCCCAAGCTCACAGTGAGCCTTGTAGTATTCAATCTACCTAATTGTATACATTTAAAAGTTTGACACTTAACCTAAATTCATTGTTTAGGACCCATAAATTACTGATAGAGAGAAACACGCACAGCTAACAGGTAATTAATTCTACCTATTTTGCATTCCTATTCTGGGAAGGGATAAATAACCCTCTGGAAGTGCATTTTTCTCTTAACTATAGTGGGAGTTCAGGACAATTAGCTTAGACTAAACACCAAACCTCTAGATGCTGTGACAAATCTCATCCTTTGCCAACAAAATCATGGCTGATTTCAGTATCAGTCACAAATAAAATGGATATCAAGACATTTTCTGTGTTTTTTAAATGCCAATTTGATCATGGTCCCTCATTTGCTTGCACAATTGCACTAATTCAGCACACAAATCACACACTCAAAATCTTCAAGTTGGATTGGCACTCCACATGTTCAGATGCTTTCTACAAACGTTTTAAGGAGAGCATCCTGCCCATGTTCAGGATTTACAATGTATCAGATGTGTTTTTACTTTATCATTAGTATTTAGCACTTACTTCGCACTCTGATAACTGGGGACAGTTCAAAACTGTGAATTTTTGCTTCAAGCTATCTACTAGCAAGAACACAGCACTGCATTGATAGCACTTGGTTCAAACTTAACCAGAACATCTCAAAGCCTGAAAAATCCAAATGTGCTTTGGAAGATTAGATGTTAATCAAAACCTAAATGTTTGAGAACAAACTTTAAAGCAGTTTTTTAACTTTGTTTGTGTGGGTGCCTAAGATTTGACTCCTATCAGCACACTTCCTTTCTGCTAAACAATCAGCTAACTTCCTTCTGTGGCAAGTCAGTAAAACATACAGTAAATTGGAGCCTAAAGAGAGATCATGAGCCCTCAAGCCAAGATTTATGACATGAAGTCCCTAGTTACTGTAGGCCATGTTGTATAATAAAAGAGAATGCATTGATGAGAAGATGGCAATCCAGATGAGAAACTGAGTTCTAGCAGAGGGAGAATCTTAAACCAAACTGTAGATTATAAAGAATCTCAAAAGTCCCTTTAATTTCATTGTTCTCTCAGATCCCTGGACTAGATATTAAACTTATGCGGGACACTGGATCTGACAGTCCACATTGTGCAGCCAAACAAAAAAAGCCCTAAGTGAAGATTTCACTCTTTCAAAACTTTGAAACAGGAGTTGTGTGCACCATGCTCTCTCTCTATTATACAGGCAGCTCATTGCATTATTTTAGTATCTGAATACTGCTTTTCTTCAGCATAGCTAATCAGATATGACAGTCTGTTAGGCCGCAAGCCCTGCAACCCCCTAATTTTGAGTTTGAAGGTTTAATAGACTATACATCCTCACTCACCTTGCCTGGCTGTATCACATCTCTTGGCCAGGCAATGTTTCTCGATAAACAATATGGGGTTTATGTACACAGAACCCATACCACCAAGTAACAGGAGACTGAAGTGCTTCCAGGTGGACACAGAATTTACAGACTTTCTTGAAACATGCATTCCTCCAACAGTACGGAGGAGTCAGTAGCATCGTGGGCACACCTTCTTGCTCCTGCAACTGTTGATTACACCTCCCCACCATGCTGTGAGATGAACGGGGTTTGTGCCAGCCCCCTTTCAGTCTACGCTCTTCACAGCTATGACCAGGCAGAGCTGAAGTACATAAGTAATCCGTCAATGCAACCTGAGCCAATAACAGGCCCAGGTAACTACCAGACACCCTTCTTGTTAAAGAAATACCTCATATCGGTTGATACTAGCCCTGCTTGGAACAGCTGCTCTGAGCCTTCCCATGCATTCAACTTTTCTGTGTAACTCCCTTTATCTGGTCCTACAGCAAGGTTACAGCCTTCTACTGAGGTGTACAGGATGATTACGATTATATATGGGTCCTGCCTATTAATTTTAATCAGATACATCCACAGCAAGATTCGGTTCTTGCCAGTTTCTCTGTTGAATATTTCTGCCTGAGAGAGTTAAAGCTGTTCATCTTCCACACGCATGCACATGAAGCCATACGCCTGCAACTGAGGATAGAGAATGACAATTAAATGGGTCAATGAACGAAAGTAACCTTCAAACATGAATGCAAACAAATCTGTACTTGCAGCAAGACCTGATGGCTTCAGAAGCAGTATTTACATGTTGAAGCATTTGGAGATCTAGGGCATAGCTTGTACTTTGCCTGCACAGAAAATAGCTACCCTTATTTATCTTCAACCCTTAGGAAACATGAAAGGGAAAAAAAAACCATGTATGAATGACGCACAGCTTCATCTTCTTCTGAATCTAGTGGAAATGTCTTTTCAAAGCAATATCCATAGCCTAATCCTTGTTTGATAATTGCTTTTTGCTGCCTTTTTTTAATTGCCTTTGTTTCTGTTACTTAAGCGCACAAGAAAGGTCTTTCCTGACAAAAGAAGAGCCAACACAATTTGAAATGAAAGGCTGACACATTCCCTCAAATGACAAACTGAAGTCACGAGCCTGATAGATACATTTAGATACGAAAGCTGTTTACGTATGCCAATCAGGCAGAAAGCAATTTCTCATAATTGCAGTACCTTTATACCTCAAAGTACAAATACTATTATTCACAGTCTTGCAAACAGATAAAACCAGAACCCTTCCCAACATCTCTTCCCTTTGGAAAAAAAATCTTCAAGTAGGAGATATTCCAAAATAGCCCAGCAGCTGTTATGAACTGAACTGCCCCATCTGCCTTAATTTTGAAGCGCAGATCCAGCTGGGTCACTCTGCAACAAGGGAGACAGAAACCCTTCCTCCTTCAGAGAAGACTACTATGGGTCTCCTGTGTTGATGTTCAGATTCACCACATTTTTTACCGTTGCTCTCTCCTTTCCTCCTCTCAGCCTCTCCCCACCCACGTGCACGCACACAGCAAGAAAGCGGGAAGGGAAAAAAACAAAAGTAAAATTTTGTCTCTGTCCTCCTACCTACCTGTATAAGGGCTAGATAGGAAGGTCCTGGGACCTTCTAGAGTTACAGCAGAAGCAGTCGAAGTTATGTAGCACCTCTTTCCTACAAACTGGGCCTGATGGCAATAGCTAGGCTGAAGAGCTTGGTGTCTAAAGAAAAGCTTTCCCTAATACTTCTGCATACGTCTATCACAAACTCCAGGTTAAACTGGAATGTGATGAAATGTCTCCTGCAAACTGCACAGGAAAAAACCATATCTTTTCCCAGACTATTAGAAACAAAAGTCGTTGTTTAAAACACAGACTTCTGCCATGATTTACATGCTCACAAGACAACATTCCATCCCTAGCCCTTACAGACATGGGAGCCACATTTCTTGAATTTTGAAAAATGTTTTCAGTCCTAGTCACTGCAATTTAAAAGCTGCCACAGTGTTTGACCTTTAAAAAAAAATCACAGTTCACAAGTCAGCTTCAACAACTCAAAATATTACATTTGAGTCCAAACAAAAAGCAGTTTTTCACAGCAGTCTTATCCAACCGCAATAGTGATGAGTTTGTTGCAGGAACTTTCTCTGAAGAACAGGCAACTGCCGAGCACCTCGGCCATCCAACCTTCTCAACAACTCCTGCACATCCTTCTCCTGCCTCTTCCCGCCCTCTCAAACCAATTCCGCACTGCAAGTTGCAAGAAGCACTTCCACCTCCTCACATTCCCACTGCTCCCATCCCATTCTCTCCCACAAGCAGGCTGAGGAACGCTTGGAGCCAGGAAGACTCTTTGAAACACACTCAGAGGCAAATATCAGAGGTGGTTTAAAAAGCAGATTTTAAACTCATGTATTGAGTCTTTAATTCTACTACATACACCCAGGAGCAGAGACACCGATAGAAACTTCAGCGATTGGCCTCCAAAACTGGAAGAGCTGAGTGCATGAGAACAGGAGTCACGGTCAGAAGAACCGCTGAGGCTGAAGAAGCTCCTATGGCAGTGGGACATCCCTGTGGCCAGCCATATGGACGGCTGGAGCATGTGTCCTGGGAAACTTTTATTTTCAGAAATAGGCATACTGATTCTGCCCACTTTTCCTCAACACTCTCAAGACTTTCATGAAATAGAAACACAGGATAATATATTTACTTTATTGTAGCGCTAATCTAGTAACAGATACAACCTATGATCCTGAATGTAAAAATAAATGAAAACCTGAAGTGTGCGCAGAAATAAACCCTGGATTACCTCCAGTTCTCGCATTTTACTTAGAACAACTGTGTTTTTATCTCTCTTCTTGAATATTTACATGAACGAAGTTGCCCAAATTAAAATACTTTTCGTTGTCAGCAAACTAAATATAAAATCCTCTAAACACCACTGAACTAATTATCATCTTCTGCAGCATGTCATTGCTGAATATGTTACAAACAAAACCCACTGCACAGGGCATTGCTGCTTCTGGAATGAAAATGAGTTAGAATGAGCGCCTTTCAGCAGTCTGATTTCTGCTTTTTTCTCAAGTCGGAACTGGAGAAGTTGGCAGCCTTGCCGGGACATACATCCATTGAACTACCATAAACTACTAAATTTCCATCTGTTTTAAAAAGCTCCAGCTGACCTACATTTTATATTATGGGTTAGCTGACGCTTATAGAGTAGCACGAACAAAGCTTGACTCTTGCTGCTAACCATATATCCTAAGCAATTAAATGTTTTACCAATAATATGTCCCATGTAAAGATGAGAGTTTTCAAGAGGAAAACTCTTCGACATTTCACACACAAAACAGAAATAATCATCTGGCAGATGCACTTAGATTTCAGTATAATTATCATCAAATTGATTAATTTTTATTTCATGTAATGGAAAAATTCAAATGTACACATTAAAATTATTTGAAGTTCTAAAAAAAGGCTAATGAACTTTAATTCACAATTTCAGGACATGCTAAAATAAGGCATCAGAATCATTCAGCGTTTTGGAAATCCTGTCTTTTCTAAATTATCTACAAAATTATTAGTAAAGCAAGTTGTGAAGCAATAACTCATTTCACAAAAGCATAATTTCCACCTCAAGTTTCCATTTTGTTCTTATTCAGAGGCAGAGAGAAAACTCAACTTTGAGGTTTTGTGGAGGATTTTTTGTTTGACTGTGTTGTTTACAAGCCAGTAACAAGTCATTCCAGAGGCCAGTGGAACACGCCGAGATGAGGGTGAGCCAAGTCGAAGTCCTTGAGTCTGATCAAGAACTCCAACCTGGGTCTCTTACATTTTCAAGCGCCCTGGTCATCAGCTCGATTGGGTTTTCTCTCTTCCTAACTAGAAAGTCCTTGACCTAACAAATCTCCATGAAAATGTAGTCAGAAAAATATAGTGAGGAAACAACATGTTTCTACTCTGATGCACTACCATCTTCCAACAAAAAGAGGATACTGAAAATTTCCAGAAGGATTTTCATTATAGGCTCATCAGGAGACCCTCTGCGTCAACAGTCCTTTCACTTATACTTTATCTCTGCATTGGTTCATTTCCCAGTAACACCTGTTAACTTCTTTTGACACTTTATGTCCTTCTTTACAATTAGGTTATTCAACTGTTCAATGAAAAGGCAAGGGGTAAGCTATGGACAGACTTAAGTTGCATGTTGGCTGATCCAACTGGTCTATTGGGACAGGAAAAATTTGGTAGTGAAAGCAGTTGCTTCCTCCACACACTGGAAGTCCAGTGAAAGAAATTAGCTATGTTAATGGCCTGAAGAGCCATGTATATCACTAGTAAGAGGGACTCTTAAAGAGTGTTGGTCTTCTCACATCCTTCTAATTAGATGTCCCTGTAAACCATATTCCAAAATACATCTCTTTTCCGAAGTCAAGACAACATGTTTCCATTTTTTCCCGAACACCAACTAAACTGACAATGACATTTCAAAAAAATGCCAGTTGGATATATTACCAGAAAATTAAACTGGACTTGTCTCTTGAGGTTTCTTTATTCTCTTACTGTATGACTTCTATATGACTAGTCTACCTATGCTTAACATACTTCTGTAAGTCATTTATCTATGCTACCTGTTAACACACCAGTACACACAGGAAAGAAAAAGGAGATAAGAGTTCAGATTGTTTACATGGTTTTCCTCACAAATACTGTCACTTTAAATGAAATAATGAACAGACACAGTTAGAACAATATACATGCCACCTCAAAACACATGCTTTGATCCTAAAAACCACAGGCACTCTCCAGACTCAGTTCCTGTAAAACAACATGGCACCACTAAAATCAATACAGCAGCACAGGTTTATGATAGCTCAGTAGCTGACACAGGTTAAGGGATCAAAAGCAGGGATTCATGGCAATCTAGACAAATAGCAATATTGCAAGATTCAAAGACTGGAAGGTGGAAACCTTGCACATAGGTTTCTGATATATCTGATATATATATCAGATATATATATCTGATATATCAGGAATTCAAAATCTCAAGATGGGATTTATTTTAACCAGATGCAAACATCTGCAATGTACGCATTTGCATGTGAGCTACTGGGTCTGGCTGGGATGGAGTTAATTTTCTTCAGAGCAGCCCCTGAGGTGCTGTGTTTTGGATTTGTGACTAAAATAGTATTGATAACACACTGTGTTTTGGCTATTGCTGGGCAGTCCTTGCACAAAGTCAAGGCCTTCTTTTTTTAGAGTAGGCTGGGGTGCACAAGCAGCTGGGAGGGGACACAGCCGGGACAGCTGACCAAAGGGATATCCCATACCATACGACATTGTGCTCAGCAATAAAAGCTGGGGGAAAGGGGGAGGAAGGGGAGACGTTTAAGGTTACAGAGTCTGTCTTCCCAAGTGACCCTTCCACATGCTGAGGCCCTGCTTTTCAGACAGTGGCTAAACATCTGCCTGCCGATGGGCAGCAGTGAATA
This sequence comes from Balaeniceps rex, assembly GCA_013401315.1. Taxonomy (NCBI): domain Eukaryota; kingdom Metazoa; phylum Chordata; class Aves; order Pelecaniformes; family Balaenicipitidae; genus Balaeniceps; species Balaeniceps rex. Next base: position 45,028 of record VYZW01038968.1, on the reverse strand, counting down.
AACTCCTTATTTCGCTTTGCTTGAGCGCACAGCTTTGCTTCACTTACTAAACTGCCCTGATTCTCGATCCATGAGTTTTCAGCTTTCGTTCTTCTGACTCTCTCCCCTATTCTGGTGGAGGGAACTGAGGGAGCGGCTGTGTGGGTGCTCACCTGCTGGCCGGGGCCACCCCACCACAGCTATTCCTCCTAGTGAATGTGGAGAGTCACTTGTTCGGCTCGTTTTGGATGAAACGAATAGTAACCTACACTCCATTGACTGTCAGTGAAATCTTTTGTCTATAAAGAGAGCCTAGGTTGTTGTCTAACTCAGACGAGTCTCTTACACAGTAGAAACCTACATGGACTCAGATGAATCTGACTGTCAAGCCTGTCTCTTACTGCTGTGAGATGCCCAGGGAAAAATGTGGTCTACTATCTATTAGGTATAACCACTCACACAATCCATGTTTTTAAAAATATCTGATATACCTAAGTATAATTTAAAATCTCATTGTGAGATGAGCAGCTTCATTACACACAGTGATAAAGCAACTGCAGTCTGCCAGGCTAGACAGTCCTTCTACGGGCAAGGCATTCAGTGCCATACAGGAGTTCAATGTTTTCATGCATTTTTTTCTAAACGTATGTGACAGAACAAGGGAAAGTAATGACAGCTGTAGCCTGTGTGCAAATACAAAAATAAGCACATCTCTAATATTGTTAGTTTTCATTTCAGTGCTAGCTAAATGCTTTTGATCATTATGTGCAAGTGATGAATGCACCACCTGTGTCTTTTTTGTCTTTGTGCCAACAGGTGAGATTACATTATGCTGACAAGGGCTCCAACAATCCAGGTAATGGCACAAGTACAGAACATTGCTCTGTCATCAGATCACAACATTTTCAAAATATTACCATTTTTTAAAATTTCTGTATGTACGTGTTAAAACTGAGTCACCACTCTACTTCCAATGAAGACCTGAGTGAAACCCAACAAATTCCTTTTAAGCTCTGGTATCTGCCCCCAACAGATGAGTTTCCATTTCTGTATTTGTCATATTTGTAAGAGTTCTTGTTTATTTTACAGTTGATATTACTGTTAGCACAGTAGCCTCCACATGCCCTGGTCAGACTCATGGTCCCATGTTCTTAGTCAACTGACATGAAATATTAAGATCAAGACCTTGGAGCAGAGACAGAATCTGACCTGCTCTATTCTTCTCTCCCACACTCCCCATTTATTTGCTGATGATAAATTGTCCCAATACAATGAAAGGGTTTGCTACAGCATGTTTTCCTACAGGAACCCAAAGTACTGCTCTGAGACCCTTATATGTCAGTAAAGTGAAGGTCACATCAGGACTAGTTTTACACAGAGTGGTAAATTCAACACTTAATCAAATGCACAGTTTGTCTTTGCCCACAAAAATCCCACCATCTGTTATGTTAGAAGAATGCTTGGGGAAACTGCAAAAGACATGCTCTTCTAGAGGGATGTTTGCTGAACCCAAACCAGAAAGTCATTTCGGAACTGATGCAGAACCAAAAATCAGAGAATCAGGCATGAGTCCCAATGTATATAAACCCCAAGAATGGGACCTATGAATTGTGTAGCAACCACCCCAGCAGCAGTATCTCCATATATTTAAACTATCTTTGCCATTTTCTGCAGTAAGGCGGAGCAACTACTGGGTGACAGGAGTCCTTGTTCAGGTAAAGGACCTTTTCTGGCAACTGGGAAAAATTCCCCACTCCCTCCCATTCCTTCTCCATCCAGCTTATCTGAATCACGGCTCCAATTCCCTGACAAAGGCTACCTGTGCCTGTAATAAAATAGTATTTGGAACCAGCAGACCCTCTCCTCAGCATCTGACCCACTGAATTCCAGCGGATTCTGTCTCTGCCCCGGCAGCCCAGAGACAGCAAAGACAAGCGCCACGCGCAGGGATCATCCAAGAGTCAGTGGTTCAGGGGGGCAGAAGTCTCTTTAAAGGCAATGCGGGTAAGGAGAACACGCAACTGCCTTTGGGGAGGTTTACATCTGTCACTTTTTCCATCTTGCAAAGCCGCAAAGAAAATGATGTAGGTGGACGGCTGAAGATTGCTCTTCTCAAAGGCTTCCTCCTGAAATGGGTGCCTACGCTCTAATACTGACTAAGCCGCAGGGCTTTGCTTCTGATCTAATTAGATAATGATACTGCGATACAAAAGGAGAGGTTAATCTTGACTATAGCTTCAATCTCCTTTCCTTGTGTACAGTTGTCCACACCCTGGAAGCATTTGGAGCCACTTCTTCCTATGTGTTTTAGTGTCAGCACTTGCACAGAATGGCTACAAGTGTGGATAATTAGGGAAGCTGGAGAAGAGGAGACAGGAGACACAATCTTTTAGAACACACTGGGCAATTCACACAAATCCCGAGATGTATTAGTGCCAGTGTGGCTAGCAAAAAAGATGATGACAGCAATGCAGCTCTTGCCGCCCCTATCCCCCTCTCCTCATCCCTGTGAAGAAGAGACCATGGAGCACTCCTGCTCACCCCTCTGAGATATGTCAGGTGTAAGGGGCACACAGTGTGGATCCTCTCGAGGCTGACCACAACCAGACTGATCCTCACCAGCCCTTTCCCCTCCCCACATCAGAGGTGCTCAGGGAAGGCAAATGCAGCCACAAGGGAACGTGGACACCCACCGTATGCACAGAGCTGTTTCTGGGAAGTGCCCTCCATTTGCGGACCTTGGGTGTTGTTATTTGCCTTCCCCAATTCAGTCAAGGGACATTTCTAGCCCCCAAGAAAATCAGCCAGAAGAACGCCTCTACCATATTCCTGTTCTTTGCACCACTCTCTCAGTGGCTCTTGCAAATCAAAGCACATGTTCCCATTAGTTTACATAAAACCTTGGTATTTTCCTTCTGCACCCCAAGATACACACTCCTTCCAGTCTTCTGTCACCAGCAAACTGCTATTCAAACAATTAGCACGCATTTATCTGGCACGTAAGCACACTCTCTTTTACACCCAGCAGGAAAGTGAGTTGCAGTAATGCTCAGCTTATAAAGAAGGAAATTCAGACAATGAAGTCAGCAGTTATAAACAGGCAAAACTGCCCAAACATGTATGAATTGGACCCACCATTTATACACGAGAGCTCCAACCTATTCTTTCTTACAACTTCTAAAGAAAGCAAGAACAAAGCACAAGCAATCTGATTACGAGAGAAATGACTGAGAGCAGAAAATTACTCAACTTATGTAATGCAGTAAGTCCCTGTTGAAAAGCACCAGCAAAATGCTGTCTTTTCTTTATGCCATTCTTTACACCGCTGGCATTCAGGTGGATAAAACAGCTTCCATTTTACAGTCATTTTTCCTGCTATTTTAGCTTGTTATGCCATTAATCCAGTAGCAACAGACTTGAACCACTTCTAAACAACCAATATTCTTTTGCTTTTCATTTTTTAAAAAATCAGGTTGTTAATGCTTTTCTAGAATTATATCATCTTGTCACTACAAAGGACGAGGAATATACACCTCTATAAAAATGTTATCGTCAAAATATTTGCTATAGTGACACACAGCCAGTTTTTGTACATAAATAAATATACCCGAGCATATGGGCATATGTGCATATATACACATATATATATGAAAACAGAGATAATATGTATGTGTATATATACTCGCACACTTATATTTATACATATCTCTATATTAGATGTATATATATACATAATATTGAACGTGTATATATATATAAAGACAACGCACATACAATATACTCATAGATTACTAAAAAGAAAATTTAGAAATCTTGATAAGAAGCAATACATTACTCTTTGCACTCTGAAAAGGGGGCCTCTGATGCTTTGAGACATGCCTATACTGGATGATGTCTGCTGACACATTTCCACCACCGTATAAACCTGCCTTGCACTCTCCAACTGTAATGCCGAATATCTGGACAGGAGTCGGAATCCAAGTCAGGACAAGCTTTCTTAGGTTAAAACTGTGAGTGATGGGAGGAAGGGGGAAAAAGATGGCCTTTGCTTTATTACCCTGGTAGTCAAAAGTCTAGTTTGGCCCGAACAGCATATTTGTTGACATTCAACACTGACATTTTACATGAACTGCATTAGCTTCTGTAGTTTTTAGAACTCAGTTTTAGCAGTAAACCACACTAATGAGTGAAAAAGTGTCTTTTAGGTATTAGGCCATACTCTTCCTTCAGCAAGCTTTATTCATTTCGGTTAATTTATATCAGGGATTAATTTAGCCCAAAATGTTCTATCACAAGACAATACTCCTGGCAGACTGTCAATACATGTTCCTTGGGTAAACTCTATCCATTATGCCATTGCAGTGATTTCAAGGTTCATTTGGCCCTGTACTTTTAAAGCGGTATCATATGAACATCTGAGATGAGTTGTAGGTTGGCTTTGAAGTCAGTTTTATTTATTGCAGAATGTGTGTCGCTTTTTGCCCCAACTCACTTTGCTTGGGGAGTTTATTTTACTACCTGTCAATAAGAATCAAATGCTGAGTGTTGAAACGCCGCACCATGCCCTGTATGGGAAGGCCTGCTTTATTTCTAGTTATTTGTTTGGTTTTATAATGTGTACATGGTGTATTGGAGCATATGGGATTCAGGAGATTGATGCTAATACTTCTGTTTGGAGGCTAAAGAGTAAATATGTTATTATGCATATTCTGAAGTTTCGTCTTTCTTTTGGTGTCCCCAGGTGTCATACTATTACTGGACAAGACACAATTGTTCTCTAGGAACACCCAGTCTTACAGTAACCCCAGGGTTCATGGACTTGTGACTATTTCAGGTAATGTATTTCTCCTTGAAGTTTACATCATCTTTCTCCTAGACAAGAAATCAAATAGTCAACCTTCTTCAGGAATGTCTGTCAAGCTCCTCTGACTGTTTTTGATATAGCAGCTTGCACACATAGTCATAACTCAGCCTTTAAGACAGCAGAACCTGATTTATCATAATCACAACTGGCAGCAACTCGATTCCCTGTTTGCAGTTACTCACAACTTTCCTGAAACTTTCACATGTGAGGGTACAAATGTGCCAGTGTGAGTACCACTTCAATGCTGATTTACATCATGGGAAAACTTTCCATGGGCTTAAACAAGCGACTGGCCAGCCGCATTATTTCATTTATTTTTAAATAGAAAGTGTAGAAAAATCAAATCAGCCAAGAAGGTCTAAAAACGGTCTTTGCTCAGTTACATGATAAAAGGCCAGTCACACTGAGCACAGAGACCGAGTCAAGGCTCAGAGGACCAACCCTACTAATCTACCCAGCGCGAACGCAGCCCCCTGAATCGGCCACTCTGAAGATGCTCAAAGGAAAAGGACAGGACAACTGCTCCTGGAGGAAAGCCCACCAAGATGCGTCAACAGGGAAACTCTCTCCCTGGAATGCTGTGCAAGCAAGAGGGGGCGATGGCCTGCTGGAGAATAGGATTTACCATGTCATGCAGGGGGAACGGAAGTTTGGGATGGTGTAAAACCAGCCATAGGGTGGCTATGGGAATTACGGAGAGTGAGAAATACTGAGGACGTTTAGGGGAGTTGCCAAAGGATGGATCAAGGACTGAGGAGGAACAAGCCTGAAAAAAATAGATGGAAAAGGGGATTAAAGGAGTCAGACGCATGTGAACAGGCAGCTGGTCGGTACACCTGTCTGACCGAGCCCTGCCCCGATCACCACAGTCCAACCTGTACTCCTGCTAAACGCTATTCCCAACTATCTACCGTGTGAATGCACTCTCTACTGTGACCCTGTGTGCACGAACGCTAGCAAATATCACAATGGACTCACCAGGGAGTAGCAGAAGTTTGTGCGTCAGGTTGCAAACCTGAGGGCTTGTAGGTCCAGGTACCAACAACTGGAGGAGACCGGAGTCTGAGGCAGTGATTGGATTGACAGTGTCCAAAACCCCCCGGGGTGGAGAGACCTGCCTGGCGTGCATGTGCAACCCACAAGCAGCCAGCGGGGAGAAACAGCAGGGAGCCATTGGTGGTGGTCAGGTCAAGTGCTGTGTTTAGGTGGGTGACGTAAAGGCACTTCTGTCCTTGCGCTGGTCCGTATGGCTGGCTGAGTGTACTGCATGTATGGACGTGTGCGTGACTATTGGGAATATGTGCCCTGCCTCGTTACTAACTGGACCTGTAAATACAGAACCGAGGCTGCTGCATACCAATTGGGCTGGGGCAGGAGGAATCCCCTCGGGTCCTGAAGCCCCACCAGATTCAGCTACTGCCAACAGTCTTGTTTTACAATCACCACAATTAGAAACTCTTGCAAACTTCTCGTGAAGAACTCACAGTTCTGATTACAAAACAGATCTGACCCAACTGGTTTTCAGAAAGGTCTCTGATCCAACATCTGCACGCTTAATTATTTATTTACTGTCAATTTGCTCCTCTGGGGCAAATTCTCCTTCAAGTAATTCTCCAAGACTCAGGGTCAAAACCAAAACCCAGGAGAGTAACTTTTCATGGGCAGCTGTGCACAGATGCACCCCTCCGCATTTTTCCTTGTCTTTCTGACTCACACTTCTCTGGTGGCAGCATATGACCTTCACCTCTCCGAGTGGAGAAGGAAGAGGAACTCAGTCCCAGACAGCCACCCACAGGCTTCAACTTTATGAGCCTCAAATAGTTATTTTAGACAGTCAGGCCTCAATATTCATATTCAATAAGCTGGCTGAAGTCCATGGCTTTTTGACTCAGAGAAAATAACTACCCTTCCTCTAATAGCAAATATTCACCTTCAGTCCCCTTCCTTTTAATTGTGTACTCATTTACCAATTCTAGCCTTGTCATGCTGGTGCTATTAGTGTTTAATTTCCGAAGCACTTGAGGTAATAATTGGATCATGTCTAAAAAAATTATACTAGCCATGCTCTGTTGGTGCAGCCTCATCCAGTTGTCTGCCTCCACAAGCACAAAACAGATGCAACAAGGCAGAATTTAACTCCACTGCTTAACAACAGTATTAAAACCTTCAGGTCTTTTTTTTCTTCAAACTTCATATTAACAAGGCGCATCACTTCATTTGAAATTCCTTTCTTCTCTTGTCTGGCATAAAAGCCTACCCTCTGAAGATCAGCAAGAGACAGAGCAGAGGTCTCATTCTCTTTTACCCAGGAACCTGACCACTGTATGTTCCATCTTCTCCTCTCCCCTGTAGCATAAGTACTGCAATTATAAACAACATTTGTTATTATTCTAAACATGCAAAGCAGGAAGAAATATGATTCTTACACAAAAGATGTAGGCTGTAGATACTAGATGAGAGGCAGATGGTAAATTATCGTGTAAAGCCAAAGTCTCTGCCATTTATTTTTCTTTGGAACAGATCCGTAACAAATAACGAACAAACAAACAAGCAGTTAACTCCGTTCGACTACCATGTAATTCCATGTACTTCTTTCTGATAAGAATTTGGATGGCTTCATCCCTATCCTCTCTGAAGAGAATTAAGTCTTCAGAGTACATCTGTTTCTCCCTCTGAAATCAGCAAAGTCTAAGTGAACCGTAAATGAAAATACAAGCCTAACAGCGACAAGAAAGTCCAATCGGGAAACCCAGTTACAACGGTTCCCGCAGTGTGACTCAAGACATATTGCAGCATGCGTCTCCAGCCACACCATTTCCTAGATAGAATTATTTTGTCCTCATCCCAGAGACACTTACACAGCACTAGTCCTTCTGTATTTTACACTACCACTTACATTCTGTATCAAATATTCATTCTAAAATCTTCTTTTCTAAGAGACGAAGTATCCAAAGGCCAAATTAAACACAAACGTCTGCACTAAAGTACATAATTCACAAGGGAGCCATTTTCAAATATCTGAATCATCATCAATGGGATATTTCAACAGGCCTCCTGATAATTATTTCAGGAACTAATGAAATATGTAAGAACATCTACTTGTAGGAAGCTATTGAGATTCAGTTACTGAAAACAACCAAAATTGCTTGGCTTCTATGTATGTGCTGTGACCCTTTTCCATCATACTTAACACGTTGTTTCAGGGATGAACAAGTTAAAGAACTGGTTGAAAAGGGCAGTAATTCTTCCATACATATTTTATTATACCGTAAATTCTTTTCGTGTATTTGAAAGTCAGTGAAAAAGTGACTACATTTGGACGGATTTGGGGACCCTCAGTCTTTCCATTTGCTAATTAACATAGGCTTTGATATCAAGAAGAAGGTGCCTGTTACAGCTTGGTCCTGGGCTTGATGAGGAGGACTCTGCCAGTCCTAGGCACTAAAGCTGTGCTTGCAAATTACCTTCGTACTAGAGAACTAAATTTTCCACATGGTACAGTCTAAGTAAGGGCTGGTGGGTTTGCTGTCCTCTATACCAATGGTGTTCAACAAAAATCACTAGCTTCTAGGTTCAAAGCCAGTACAGTGGGCAGGCATTTTGAACGACTAACATCTCAGCTTGTTACTGTCCCAATGCTTTTGATAGAGAAAAAAGAGGGATCTTGTGCAGAAGTCTCTGATACAAAATTTGGTAATATAAATTGCATGTGATGTCTTTTGGAAGTAATACCTAAAAAAAAGGGCCATTTTGTCATCTTACATGGATGTCATGTTTCAACAAGGTCTTTTATTAAAGTTCTTAGATAAATGAATCTGACAGGAAGGTAGATGGCCAGTTCTCAAAAAAATGAGAAAGCAGATAAAGCAACAGGAAAGAAGAGTAAGAGTCAGTGGTCAATCAATGAAGAAAGCTTACCCCTGAGTCTCAGGGAATCTTTATCGGGCTATGTGCTGTTTACCTTACTCCTGAATGGTTTGAAAAAGGAGGCAAATAGTGAGGTGACAGCATGAACACCAAAAGCCTGCTTGGCTTCAGAGAACAAGTGAATGATTTTACAAAAGAAAAATCCATCGAGAGCTAGTAAACGCAAAGATACTACACCTAGTTCAGGAGACCTCTGAGCTGCAAGAACCCAGGGAAACAGTACAACACGTGTGCCTGCACTTGAACTCTCCCCCAAGCATTGAGCTCTACCTGCTGTCAGAGAAGGGACACCAGGCCAGGTGGACCTTCTCTGACTTCGTATAATGGCAAGCTGACCTACACTCACAGCTTACTTTTGTCAAGAACTCAGTCTTATGTTAAACATATATCCTTACGCACCTCAAGAGTGCACAAGTGGCAGAGGTTCTGGGGATAAGGCATGGCCTTTTCAGCTAATGCATTTAGGTTTTGCCTCAAGGACATTCATCATGAGACTGAACATGCACCCTTCAGTTTGCAATGCTTCAATTTTAAATCCAAATCAGTTCATTCCTGTGTGCTAAACTATCACGTAAATTTTGCTGGGATTCTCCTTGCTTGTTGTTTGGAGTAACTCTTGAGATGTTAATTTTAATAGTAAGACCAAACACTGTTTTCTAATAGAGGACAAAGGTAGCCATCAGTTTAACGGGACAATTGTGAATTATAATGCAGTTGAGTATTCCTTGTAAGGGTCTGCCACGTTTTCAGTAGTATCATGTTCCCTGAACTCTGTCTTGCCAAAGCCAGCCAGTTTACCTACAAGAACAATGCTACAGGGAAGTGTGAAGCAATTAATTTCTTAGAGAATACAGAGCTGAACTCTGAGATATTAAATCCCCTGAGAACAAAAGACCTGCCTTAGTAAGCAGGTAAGTTTAGACCCCATGGGCTTCCAGAAGGCACCTTCCAAAATGACATGTAAATACACAAGTAAAAATGGACTCTAACAGCATTTTTACTCTTGAGCTAGCTTCTATTCTTGGTGTTTTTGTGATTTCTCTTTCCTTTCACTGAGGTTATGGAGAACCCTGATCAAGCGTCTGATGGCTGAAACCTTCAATTGCAAAATGACTTTTGCTTCATCTTCCTTCAGACTTCAGATATATCTTCAGACTACGGATCAAATTCTACTTTCAAATGTGAAAAAAGTACACCCATACGATGGTGCATGCTGTCTCTACCTCCTCAACACCTTGAGCAAGACATGACTGCATATGGGCAGAGGACAGCAAAGCATTTCATCAAATCCCACTCAGTGTACAGAAAGTTGTAGTGGAGGGCTGTCAGGGTGAGTTACAGCCAGCCCCCAACACATGCTTACTGTGAGATGGAAACAGCGGAGACCATAGCTCAAACTCCCAACAACTCATCGTCACCACTGCCATCACCACTTCCCTGGCACATAAAATCTGAGATGTTTTAGTTGGTATCTCTCTAAAACTTCCTTCCTTGGCCACAGGTTTTCACAACAGCAACTAATAAAATTTATTGTATTAAAACATTAGCTAGAATGAAAAAGGTCATTTTAATGTTTAGCTTTAATGAACAATACGGCAAAGAGAAAAAAGAAAAATATGTTCTACTCACACAAAGACTGTGACCAAAACTCACTGAGTCAAACTCAGACACATTTCCAAAAAAAGCTCCAGGTACAAAAAAAAACCCAAACCAAACCCACAACGATAACAATGGGTTCCACATGGAGGAAAATAAGTAATGCTGAAGTAAGGTCATACTCAGCTGGGAAATAGTAGAAAGATGAGACAAAGGGGCTGACCAAGACTTGTCCCCAGTAACCTCTATTTTATACAACCCATGCAAGAGGATGCTAGGAAAAGTTATATATCACTTAATAATAACGCTGTGAACTGTTCCGGTAACAGTGACTACCCAGTATATTTTTACCATCTTGAGACAGCTTAAGTGTTAAAAGAAAAACTGCATGGATTTTATCAGGGTTGAAACATGCATTTAGAAATCACCTGCTAAAAATCATGTTTCATTTTCATTAATTTTGCTAACCTTTTAAGTCACTGAAAAAGAATCCACAAAATATTTGTTTAAAGAGCTTTTTACTAGTGTCGCAGTTCATTTCAACCAGCTTAACTTGTTTATTCTTTCTAACATATGGATCTTAATTTGCATACATCCTGCTCTCCGAGACGAAAACACGCTCTCAGACAAAGCAGGCAAAAATGGATGAAAACAATACAACCCATCTGTCAGAGAAAGGCAAAAAAAAAAAAACACCCCCCACCAAAAAACCAAACCCCCTCTCGGAAAGTGGGTTTTGCTCTTTACTGTTCTGCATCTTTTCCTCCCATCTTAGCAACAGCGCCCGGAGCAGCCAACCAGGGCCCAGGAGGCGGGGCGAGAGCATCGCGGCCGGGTTACTGCAGTGCATTGCCCGCCAGTAACCGCGCCGGGCGAGACCCAGACCGTGCATGCGGCACCTCTACCGCAGTGCACCTGCCGGGGATGAGGACAGGCTTTTTCCGACTCCGCCAGCAAGGATTAGCAAATAATTTAGGGCAAATCCTCCTCTCCTCACCCCCCCTCCCTTTTTTCATTTGGGTCTTCAGACATCTCCGGGGGGGGGGGTGGTGGGGTGTGTGTGAAATCTTTTAAACAAAGTCACAGAAAGGATGCAGCAAAAAAAGCCTAACTAAATAAAAGGAAACAGATCTGTCCAGGTGCAGGTACCAGAACTAATTTGTAACAGAGCACCAAGGCAAATCAGTGAAACCCAGCCTGTTTAAACCTCTGCTGATGTTTGACAGTGGGTTAAGTTTCCATCTTATGCAGCGATCAGTACTAACGTAACATACAGACTTCTTCACTGAAATGTAGGCATCTAGCTGTTCTGATGACACTATCTCGGATTGTGATGGCCACTCTTTGCATTTCATGAATATCAAGCAACCTGCCAAAGACTCTGTGCTTCCCCCTCGGACATGACAGAGCCATCCAGAATAATCACGGTCCTTCATTCCCCTCCTTCCACTCCTGCCGTTTAATTGTGCTGAATCTCAAAGCTATGAAGCAACAACCTTGTGAGAAAAGACAGACCCTCTCTGGCTGATTGTTTCCACAGGGTCTGAGCCATTAGAACAAACCCAAAAGAACATTTTCTGCTGAGCATGAATTTCTGTATTGCTACTAAATCGCTCCATAAAAATACCCGGCCGCATTTTGACCGGCTGGAGCCCATTCCCTTGGAGGTTACTAAAGACCAAATCCTACCAGAACTTAGACAAGAACGCAGCACAAATGAGTCATTACGATCCTAAAAATAACAACGGAGAAATTTCCAACTAAAATGTTCCCTAATTAACCATGAATACTGACAAGTATGAGGAAAAAAAAGTAATCCCTGAGTTGTCGTGGAGTTTTGAAAGCCAATTTATTACCACTTTCTTCCTGGATGCACTCAAGTTATGTAGGAACAATATTTCCATTTCCGTCCCACATTATAACAAAAACACCTAGAAACAATAGGACAAATGTCCTTTGCTGGGTATATAGAATGTATATATCTTTTCAAAGTAAAGCTGAATGAATTTGACCAAGACAGAAGGCTCCAAAGTACTTTTCATGCCCTCTTCATATTTGGGACTATCCATAATTTTATCCCCAAACCACTCATTCTATTCAGATTACTTTACGGCAGAAAATTTATTTTAACAAAAATGGCAGAAAGCTAAGGCATGGACTTTTCTCTGAAATCCTCCTGCAAACAGTTTTCAGGCAGTCCTAGAATTAAAACCTACGTGTCTATAATTTTTCTATAAACTGGTAAAACCAATATATGATTCTGTGGTTTGCATTTCAAGTGGCAGTTTAAACAGACAGTTCAGAAGCCAAGATAAGACCTACTTTCAGATCTCCTTCTCAACCTTTAGATAAATGGCTTTGTGACAAGACACTGAAATTTTGGACACAGTTTGTTCTGAAGCTCTGTGGATCTTGCTCTTCCTCATTTAAGAAGCCCATACTGGATCTAACAGAGGATTCTCCTCTTTTTCTTCCCAAGCCAGCTGGCTCCCTCTTCCTAAAAGAAAGGAGGAGGCATTCTTGGAGTAAACAGGCCCGTTATTTCTTTGTGCACTGAAGTTCATCTTAATCTTACAACACACTGTCTCTGCTCCAGCAGTCCTGCAGCTCTCTTACATGAATCTGGAACCTGGCTGACCACAGGAGACCCCTGGCACATGCTTGAACAAAGGCAGGATTCAAAGATCGAGACACATTTTTGGTTCTGGAAGATCCTTACCCCCACAAGATCTGGATTAAGTCACTCACCAGTCTCTTTCCTTCAAAACTGAAGAAATAGTTGATTCGACCACTTGACTAATTCCCTAAAAGCTTTATGGGGAAAATGCCAAAGTCATCTGGGACCTTCTGAAACTTCTACCTCTGTAACCTTTTCCAAATTCCGTATTGGTAAGAACTCCTACTGAACAGAATGGGTCAGATACAGCTTCTTCGATCAAGGACTCACCTACCAGATTTCTCCCCTGTTAATACCACTGACTTCAAGAATGAATGAATCAGGTCCAGAGTCATACCAATCTTTGCTATGAATTTGATAAAACCTCATTAAAATGAGAACAGCATTTATCATACAAATCTGAGAATGAAAATGCCCTTCCTTATTTTTAAAGGCAAAACGAGATTTAATAGATAAATTAGGCATTTTGAGGCTGAGACACAAATCAATGAAAAAGTCTAATTTGAAGTCTATGATGGCTTATTTAGCTTCTTTGTTGTTGACAAGCAATGTAAATTCACGTTTCTTTGTGCTTTTAATAAAAGGTAAATGATGTTACATACCATGAGTTTCATTGTCTGAACAATACAGCTAAGTACAGAACACAATGACAGCGTTACTAATTATTCCTCCTTTTGTTAATTTAGAGCCTAACCTTAACATTACTTTGGAAAACCATTTTTACTGAAGCAAGGACATTTTTTTGTTGTTGCTCTTTAGTTGAATTCCTCTCCAACACACAGGCACAAATTGTCTTTGCAAGGAAACTATACTTCTCCCTTTGTGATCCAACACTCATGAAAGGTTTTAACTAATTCATTACAGTCATGGAGGAAGATGTAGAAATAGCAGAATTTTTTTCCAAGCTCCGTTTCAGAATAGAAACACCATTAATTTAAAAGGCACATTTTCATAACAGCATCCCTTATCGCTTATTGCCACGACCAGCACCCAAGAACAGTGTGAACTGACAGACATCTCCCATTTTTTTTTTCAGCTGGTGCATACAAGTTTACTGTTTTTTAAAAATCAGTTGCATTTCCTACACTGGACTTTGTACCTTCAGGAATGTGTTTTCTGCTACTTTTCTCATAAAAAAGTGAATTTAAAATTGCACATCACGGCAATGGCAGATCCTTTTAGCACAGGGAACCCACAAGGAGCGTAGAGCTAAAACATCCACCAGTGTTTGAAGGCACAATATTGCCCTTTTGTTGAGCAGAGACAGATTAAAACCCATTGCAAAGTCCCAGTTTCCCATTGGAGGAGAAACCAGTAAGAGGCATTCAGAATAGTTTTACGTTTGGTCGCTACCTTCATTTGAGACAATTTAGACAATTCAGTTTTCTATTTCTCTAATGGAAAACCTTTTCTATTAAAACCAATATACTGGGTCAGTCCCTGGAGTAGGGAACACGGCTGGGAGGAAAGTTTGTTTATAGAAGTTTTCTATAACGTGGCTAGCAATTCACTGAATCATGGAAGTGTTGCTTGGAAGGGACCTTTGGAAGTCGCCTAGTCCAGCCTTCTGCTCAAAGCAAGACAACCACCAACACAAGATCAGGTCAGCTGTGGCTCTGCCCAGACACGTTTTCTACACTCCCTGGCATGGAGAAAGCGCACTGTCTCTGGGTGACCTGTCCCAGTGCTGCACCAACCTCCTGGTGAACTGGTATTTCCTAACGTCCACCATAAGGCACCCAAACTGCAATATGCAGCCATTGGCTCTTGTGTATCAGCTGGCACTACTGGCAGGAGTTTGGCTCCACTGTCTTTATAACTGCCCTCTAGGTAGTTGTATGCCAGAACGAGACGACCTCCCAGCCTCCCCTTCACTAGACCGAACAAGCCCGGCTTCCTCAGCCTCTCTTCCTAAGTCCCCCGACCAATTTTTTAACCCTCTGACAGACCCTTTCCAGCTTCCCAGTATCTCTGTTGATCTGGAGGGCCCCAAACTGGATAGAGTATACCAGTTGTGCTCTCACCAATGTTAAGAAGGATAACAGCTTGCCTCCATCTGGCCAGGTCCTCCAAAGGTAGCTTATTATGCAGTTTACCTTACTTGCAGCGAGAGCACACTTTGGCTCACATTCAGCTTGGCATCGACTGTAAACCCCCCTCCAAGTCTTTTTTAGACCCCTGGCTAGCAGAAGAGTGCCAAGACCTGCTGGCAGACAGCACGCCTCACAGCCACTCAGAGGCTGTCCTCAGCGGTCCGAGGAAAGACATGGTGCAAGACCAGGTGAGGAGGGGAGAATATGAACTCCTGCTCACAGACAGCCAGAAAAGTTTAACCTCCTCTTTCAAATCTAAGTGTAGTGACACAGTCATAGCCAGCCATGCCCTAGAGCTAAATACCGCAACCAGTCCTTTTCAGCAGCAGGACAGCTTGTCAGGATGGGCCATTTTGTTCAAGCCAAGTCACCCAGACATGTCAGCAAATGTGGGCAGAGGTTTTTGGTCTGGAACCCCTCAATCATTTTTGGCCAATAAGAAAGAGCGCCAGTTAAAAACCTCAAGTTTTTAAATCTTACATGAGACACTTTGGCATAGTTCCATTTCTTGGGGGTGGGGGGGGGGAACTTCAATGTTTAAGTTTGTTCTGAGAAAACACAATTTTGAATGTATGAAAGTTGCTGCCAAACCAAGTTGTTCTCCTATGGACCTTATAGCTACATGCAATTTTAATAAAGAATTAAAAGAAGGCAGGTGTTTGCACATACAGTTTTGATGTTGAAAAACCCATTAAAGCCTGAAGTTTGCACATCCTTCAACAAATGAATAACTGTATGCACAGGCTCTCCACATACAGTAGCACTTCCATGGCCATAGATTGAGTTTTTTTCATACCACACATTTTTAGACTATTAAAGCCTCAGTGTTGTGATGACACAATTTCCAGACAGCAGCAATGTACTTTGTGAAACAATTTCAAGTGGAGCCTTTAAGCCAGTGGATTTACAGATTCAGACCAAGCGCAGGTATCAAGTATGGCTCAGGTGAGCGGCACATTGGCAGGGGCTTATCTTTTAAAAAGAACTAAAGCACACAACCATACCAATTTACGTTACTAAGAGAGAATTCCTCGAGGAAGAGCAATTATGTCATTTAGTACACAAAATTCTCCTGAAGATTTTGGTATTTTCTCTTGGGCTTACTTCTTTTTGCTAGCAGGAATTTACTGCACGATCTGTTTTTCCTTTCAGAGATGACTCGTCACACACACAGACAAAACCCAAAAACTCTCTAGGAAACACATGGCTACACAAAGCAGATGAAGGTATAAAAAGAATGAATGCAAAGCAGATGAAAAAGGACAGAGCCACCTTACGCCCACCTTTCAGAACTGGAATAGACCAAGAGCATATGAAGAAGAGAGCTGAATATGCCCTCCTTACTCCCATCAGTAAATCAGCACCAGAAGAATTGTCTCAGAGCCAGCTATAAGTGAAACTGGATTGCGAGAGGGAAGTGGTAACACTTCACTTCCCTGAGATGGATTCAATATCTGTATCATTTTGGTGTGCCCTGTGTTGTAGGCTGCAAACTCTTTGCTGTGTATTATTAACAAAGTAGCTAGCAAGAGCATCCTGGTCCTTGACTAAACCTCAGGATTCAGTCCTAGCAATAGCCAGCGACTTCATCAGTTAAAAGCAATGGTAAGCTTAGAAAGACCCATCGTAGAACACCATGAGACATGGATGGGCTGACATTCCTAGAGCTCACAGCATTTATTTCCAAACACAGCATTTTAAGAGAATCATTTTTATCCTGGTTTCAAATCTTTCTGAAATTCTGAGATCCTTGCTGTTCTGAAAGAGCACTGAAAAAATAACCATTTCACAAAACAGCCAAATGCAAAAGTAAAAAAAGCATCCTCTTTCCCCCCACCTTCATCTTTACACTACTGCAGGCTCTACCCACCCTCAACAATAAATTGTAGACATGCAAGATCACAGGACAGATATTTGGCAGCACAGCAATACTATATTTACTTTAGATACTTTAGAATTGGAAGGCAAAAATAAGCAGTTGTATGAACTACTGCATCTACAGTTTCTTGGAGTGCAAGGGGGCGTACACCCCACTGCATCAGGCTCTGGGAACATTCCCTGGTGCTGGCTGGGGGTAGTGGGTATATCAAGAAGCCAAGCAAAAAGCAACTGTGAAAACACACTCCCTTCACTCACTTTGCTTTGCCATCCACAACAGACCCATTCCACCTATCATGACCACCCACATGGGCAATAATGTTTGTACACTAGCCAAAACATTAAGTTTTCCTCACCTTTCTTCCTCCACCATGGCCCTTCTTGGATAGAGTATGACAGTTCTTTAAACTCAATATTCACAGCTGGTCTGCGGGGTAGGTAGGAGAAACGATGAGCTTCTGTCAGAGTATTGTCCACCTTTTTTAAATGTCCATTCATCAGTCGAATGTCTTGGTTATCTGTGCCATTTGAGACCACTTCATCCACTGAAACACACACTGACTTTGGCTCAGCCATGGTACAAGCAGAATTGCTGCCGTTCTAGAGGGAAAATGTTGGAGAAAGGACAAAGTTCACAGACTTTTGTCTAGGAACATGTTTCAAAACCTCCTGCATTAGAAGAATTATTATTCAAGTAACACAAGAATCCAGCATAGTAATGCACTGAAAGGTGAAAGGGAAAAAAATAAAACAATCTTTTGTTTGTTCTGCCAGTGTCTTGACAGAAGAGGTAAAAGAGCTCTTGCACATGCAGCACACAAAGGGCAGTTCCTTTAGCACCAGTTTCCCCTCAAAGAGTATACACACAGCACATTAGTATCTTCAGAAAAGAGTAGCTCTTGCACCAGATTAATACAACATTTATAAGTTCAGTCCCCATTGTATTTGGTTTCTCACGCACTCAAAGAATTTGGTTCTAGTTACTCTGATTCCAGGGCTGGTATTGGGGCAGAGCTGAAGGAGGAAGGGAGCTAGCTGAACTATTATTTGTGTATGCATTTCAAAAGACAAGCACTCAAAGAGTCTAAGAGCTCTTACTCCTTTGGATCAGAATATACTTCTGTAGATATGAAATTGAACAAGTTATATTTATGCAAATTTTGAAATGTACTATTTTGTGCCTTATTTGCTCCTGCGCTGATAGTTCTAGAGACTTTGCAACGTGGAACAGTACAACTTCTTTCCTAGAGGTCTCTTAGGAAAGCACAGCACTTTCCACCCAAAATCCTTGCATACTTTCCTTGCTTGACAGTGATCCCTAATGAAAATCTTATCAGCTACATAAACATTAAACCCTGCTCCAACACTTGCACCATTGACACTGTAAGGTCAATGCTTTATGCTTACAGCCATACCTTACTACGCTTTGCCCATCGCAGCGCTCAGTGCAATTCCACTTGGCATTTTTTGGACTGAATCTCTTTCCCCTCCTCTTCTGACCATGACAATGGCCTCCCACCCGCCTTTCTCTTCTTTTTTATTATGCACGCAAAATCTGAACTTCTTCCGTTCCTTTTACCTGTATAGGCACCTTGCACCAATATCAACAGGATGAGTATAATGCCAGAAGTAAAATAATAATGAATTTTCTTCAGCTAAACAGAATTTTGAACAGTTCAGAGGCTGTTCGTTGTCATCTGTTGTTTGGAGTATGTCATAAGCAGGGCCCAACAACTGCACAGTTTCTAGTAGAAAATTTAGTATTTTTAATGCAGATCTGTATTGGAAAACACTTCTGTAGCTGGCTTATGTGCTAGGCTTTCCATGCTCTCACATCTGCCCAACAATCTACATGTTCCCAAAGGTATCTCTTGAAAAGCACATGTGCTGCACTACTTTTCAAGGCATCAGTGTTGAACACCCCCAAACAAAGAGCTGTAGGTCATGCCACTGTCTCCCCCTACTTGTCCCCCAATGCAACTCAAAAGTCACATTGCCTCCTTTTCACTGCACCATTTTCACCCTCTCTGTCATGGTTATTCGTCTTTCCATTTATGCTGTAAAAGCAGTGCTGCTCAGGTCAGTCACTTGTCATGAATGCTGAAGAAAAATGTTTAAAAAAACAGTCCTACATAACCACTATATAGCTAGCATCTTCAGGTTCTTCAAGCACAAGCCCCATGTTCTGGATGTAAAAGTCAGCTCCGCTTACCACATTTTCTCAAGAAAGCGATTTTAATTGTGCTCTCACCTTACTCAGAGGTCAGGTATCCAGTAACACTTACTCCCAATTTCTTAAATAGTTGACTGCAATGGCATGTAATTTGAACGTAACGAGAGTAATGTGAAACATCTTAGAACTGAGCAATTAAAGTAGGGGAACCTCCCTCTTCCACAAAAAATAAGAGAAGGTGCGTTAACAATACTCTTTCCTGAATGTTTTCAAGGCTTACTTTGGCACTTATAAACTGTTTGGTTCAGAGGAACCACTGAGCACCTTCACACGTCAGAGGGAATATCCAAAAACTAAGCCTCAATGAGCAGGTCACCTTGAGTATCCAGGGGACAGTCAGAGCTTCTCCAGTTTAGATCAATTAAAAAAGAAATATCCTTTGGACAAGGTCCTTGTCTCTGCCTACTTAATCATCTCTGAGTACGAAGCCAGAGACTTCTGTTCCTGGGACGTTAAACAAACCATTTCAATCACCCAGTGGACCGAAATGCCTGTTTCCAGCAGATGGTGACAGAGTCCTGCCAGCCCTCAGTCACACACCTGCCTCCTCCAGGGACCACCTGCTATGGGCGAGGATCCCCCCACAGGGACCACCCGCTACAGGCGAGGATCCCCCCCAGGGACCACGTGCTACGGGCGAGGATCCCCCCAAGAGCCTGGGGTAGTGGAAATGGCTCCCTGTCACAGGATCATCTCTGCTTGAGAAGAGGTAGGCAACTCCCGTGGTTACGACAGCCACGGACTTACCCGAGCCCTGTGTGTAACAACCGCTCCTCAAACACACCTGAACTCCCTTCGTATATCCGCTAACACCAACAAACCACGTTTCTCCGCCGACACACCGACGTGTACGTACAGGCGCGCGTTTCAAGCTGGTGTCCACTTCAACCCCCCTGCGCACCAGACGTGAAGAGCGAATGCTCTCAAAGGCTGCTCTCACGCCTCAGTTGGTTCCATGCAGCTTTATTTCCCATATAGTTTTATTTTGCCCGTAAGGAGCCGGACTGCTTCACGGCGCCCACCGGGCACGGCAGCGAACGCCCGCCCGTTCGCAGCGGCCGGAGGTCCCACAGGCTCTGCCCGCTCCTTCCCCAGCCGCCTCCCCGCCGAGCGTCCCGTGTGTCCCCCCCGGCTCCCACCCGTGTGCCGCTCGCCCCGGGTGTTATGCAAAGGTTACGGTCCCTCCGCAAATCTGTTTTGAAAACGACGGGGCGCAGCGGCGCAGGGAGCATGCTCCGAGCAGCCGCTAATCCCCCGGCCTTAGCTACAGCCCAGAGGTAACCAGCGGTCAAGCCCCGCCATGCGCCGCCCGTCCCCTCACACACCCCGCCGCCCACCGCGGCTGCCCCGCACCCGGTACCCGGCACCCCCCGGCGGGACGCAGCCCCGGCCCCGCCGCCCAGCCCCGGTTTTTCCTCAGGGAGAGCAGGCAGGCGCCCCGCGGAGCCTCCGCTCCGTCGTCCCCCC